>VMDO01004733.1:0-61756 GCA_007922755.1 Pedetes capensis
CATCTACCAATTCTTTCTTGTATAATGACTCTGTGTATTCTTCCCATCTTCTTTTGATATTTCCTGCATCATTTAACATTTTCCCTATAGAACCTTTCACTACTGCCACTCGAGTCTTGAATTTTTTCTTTAATTCCTTAAGCTTGAGAAAACAGAGCGTGTTCTTCCCTTTTGGTTTTCTGCCTCCAGCTCCTTGCACGTGTCATTATAACATTTGTTTTTGTCTTCTCAGGCTGCCTTCTGAAATCTTCTGTTTAGTTCCTTAACTTCATCATGTCTTCCTTTTACTTTAGCTGCTGGACATTCAAGGGCAAGTTCTACTGTCTCTTTTGACATATAACTTGGTCTATTCTTTTTTTCTTTTCTTTTTAAGAACTTTTCGCTTCCTTCTTGAATGATATCTTTTATGTCATGCCACAACTCATCGGGTCTCCTATCATTTGTGTCTAATGAATTAAATCTATTCTTCAGGTGGTCTCTGAACTCAGGTGAGATATACTGAAGGTCATACCATGGCTCTTGTATACTTGTTCTAATTTTCTTCAGCTTCAGTTTGAACTTGCATATGAGAAGTTGGTGGTCTGCTCTACAGTCAGCACCTGGTCTTCTTTTGACATTTTATATAGAGCTTCTCCATCATCTCTTTCTACATATGTAGTCAATTTGATTCCTGTATGTTCCATCTGGTTAAGTCCATGTGTATAGTCTCCATTTATGTTGTTGAAAAAATGTATTTGTAATGAAAAGGTCATTGGTCTGACAAAATTCTATCATGCAATCTCCAGCTTTATTTCTGTCACCAAGACCATATTTTCCAACTACTGAGCCTTCTTTGTTTCCAACCTTTGCATTCCAGTCACCAGTGATTATCAGTATGTCTTGATTGCATGTTTGATCTATCTCAGATTGCAGAAGCTGATAGAAGTCTTCCCTTTCTTCATTTGTGGCCTTAGTGGTGGGTGCATAAATCTGAATAATAATCATATTAACTGGCCTTCCTTGTAGGCGTATGGATATTATTCTATCACTGACAACATTGTATTTCATGACAGATCTTGGAATGTGTTTTTTGATGATGAATGCAACCCCATTTCTCTTTAGTTTATCATTCCCAGCATAGTAGACCATATGATTATCTGACTCAACATGGCCTATGCCGGTCCATTTTAGCTCACTGATACCTAGAATGTCAATGTTTATGCACTCCATTTCTTTTTTAACAATTTCTAATTTTCCTAGATTCATACTATGTACATTCCATGTTCCAATTATTAATGGATGTTTACAGTTGTCTCTCCTCATTTTGAGTTGTGCCACATCAGCAAATGGAGGTCCCTGGGGCTTTACTCCATTTCCGTCATCACAGTAGACTCTACTTTGAGGGGGCAACTCTTCCCCAGTAGTCTTTTGAGTGGCTTCCAACCTGGGGGGCTCATTTTCCGGCACTATATCTGACAGTGTTTCTTTGCTATCCATAAGGTTTTCAATGGCTAGTTGTTTCAGGAGTCACTGGCCAGGTCCTACTCCCTAGTCTATCTTAGTCTAGAAGCTCAGCTGAAAACCTGTCCACCATGAGTAACCTTGCTCATATGTGAGGTACCAGTGGCATAGCTCTCAGCCTCATCGCAACACACAAGCCCCCACACTGCGGCAAACTGACAGACTTCTGGGGGAAATTGTACATAAGAAGGTTAATAACAAGCTTAAAAATTACCTACTTGTCTTTCTTCTTGGTTTGTTTAAAAGGCATAAGATTATACAAAGTTATAATTATAATCATGTATTTTTGTTTTGTAACATAGATAGGACAATATACATATCATCAATAGCACCCAAGGGGCATTTCAGTCTATAAGGCCAAGTTCAGGGAAGAGAAGAGGAGAACAAATCAGAAGGACATTCCTGTTTCTGCTGTTCCCTCAATTTCCTTCAGCTTAAAATACTCAGAGTATCCATCCTTTTGAGTTTCATAAGCATGATGGTTGGGATGTCACACCATTGCATGATTCATTCTTCCTCAAACCTTGTTACAACACTGGCACATTACCTATCTGATGTGAATTTAGAAAACCAAGTACTCAGTATGCTACAGTACTATATTTTGGGGAGACATTTCCTGCACCTCATCAGTAGATTTTCAGTTGAGAAAAAAAAAAACATTAAAAATGAGACTTTTTGTCAGACCTGAGGCATGAAAAGGAAAATCAACAAAGAAAACCAAACATACACCAAATAAAAATTAAAAAATTAAAAGGAAATGGAATCTAACAGTCAAATTATGTTGAAAATTAAGAGAGATCAAACACTACTATTCATTGTATTACATGCATTACGATTTTAGAATGAGAAATTCCTTTATGTTTTTAACAGCTCTATTGAGAAATAATTCACATTCTATACATTTTGCCATTTAAAGTGTGCACACACACACACACACACACACACACATACACACACACACACACCCCTAGGGATATATGCATATATATCCATATATGTATGTCCATATGTATTAAGCAACAAATATATATGTACACACACGTATATATACACATATACACACACATATATATACATAAACATACACACATATAGATAATCAGTGGTTTTTAGTATATTCGTTCACTCAGGGTTGTATGCACACCACAATCTAAATTTCATTTCCCCAGAAGGAAACCCTGAAATCCCTTTATTTATCATGGCAAGGTGGAAGGTATTGTAATCTATTTGGGGTCACAGGGAGCAAGTAAATTAGGAAATGGAAGAGGGAAATGGAAGCAAGCAGTGGCTAAAGGAACGTCTATGTTCTTTACAGATCATGCAGGACTCCTGTGCTTCTACTAGCAGAAGCAGACATCTTTGTAACACTTTTTCGTAGTAAATTTAGCCTGCGGAAAATTCACCCTGTGATTCCATTTAAGCCTAATGGGAGTGTCAGGGCTCATAACAAGGCTGAATTGTGAATTACATTCCCCACCACAGCGATCTCCCTGTCCTTTCCAAAGAGGCTTAGACTGAAGTAGAATCTAAACGCAGTGTGTGTTTTCCTCCAGCAAAGAGGCAATTGTAATCAAGTGCACTGTGTTTTAGCTGGGCAATTTTAAAACAAATGCTTGCACTTGGGTAGCTTTTAACAAGGTGTATGTGTTTTTCTTTCATTTTCTTTCTTTTTAAGTTTCAGAGACCAGGGTGTTAAAGGAAACCTAGTACATTTTATTTTTACATGATTAAAATGTGAATAGAATGTTCATTGGCAGCAAACAGCTGTAACACAGTGCTCGAATCTTTTCCTTTCTGAGAGTTATAAACTGAATTGATCTGAGAATTGACTTAAATGCGGATGGTAGCTGGGAACTGCTTGATTTCTCGATTTTTTTTATTCCTTCCCCAGTTTGGGTGTATCTGAAAGTCTTTACATCAGACACATAGAGCACTAAATTAAGCACATTGTTCTGCCATTAAAAGCCCTGTAAACATTTTATTGTTGCTGTTAGGTGCCATCGAGTCGGTATCCGACTCATAGCGACCCTTATAGGGTTTTCAATGGCTGACTGTTTCTGGAGTGGATTGCCAGGCCCTTCTCCCATTTTTGTGGTGCTGGGAACTGAACTCGGGACCTCAGAGGCTGCAGCACAGCACTCTATCAACTGAGCTAACTCTCCGTCCCCATATCTTTTCAAAAATATGATTTTCCTAAACATACACCAGAAAATAGTTTTAGTTTTGGTTTTTGTCTCTATAGACCAGCAGTGCATTACTAGATCTACGAATGACTTATCCTCTTTTCCCTTTGCCAGCTGAAGAGAAGTGCTTCTGGAACCTTATGGAATTGTTTAGCATACATGAGCACACACTTCCCGGCATGGAAAATTAAAAGAGCTAAATGAAATGCAATGGTCAATCTTAAACTTTCCAAAGACAAATGACATGTGTTTTACCCGCTTGTCTACCTGGCCTCCTCCTACACCCACAGGACGGCGGAAAGTGATGTATACAGGGCTTGGAAATGTGATAGCTAATTATGTTATCGATGCATATACATGTGTGCGCTGGGAGTTAGCTCAGTTGGTAGAGCGCTGCGCTGCAGTCTCTGAGGTCCCGAGTTCCATTCCCAGCACCACAAAAATGGGAGAAGGGCCTGGCAATCCACTCCCAAGGCAATCCCGAAACAGCCAGCCATTGAAAACCCTATGAGGGTCGCTATGAGTCAGATACCGACTCGACGGCACCTAACAACAACAACAATTATGTTATCAGTCATCTAGGTCCTCTTGCTACTTGGATAGAAGTAGTGGATAACAAGGAAAACCTCTTCAAGTACCGGTCTCTGGCAGAGTTCATATCCCTCCGCATTTGACAGCAGCAAGTGGTGGCAACAGATAAGTGGGAGTAGCAGCAGGTGGCACACTGTAGTGCTTCAGCTCTTGTGCTGGACTTGGGTAGGTACCAGGACCTTTAGCCCTATAGGACTAGGACATTGGCATCCCTAAGTCTTTGACAGCTGCCAGTGTTACATCTCCTAGCTCTAAGTTGTCCAAGACTTTGGTCCTAAAGATTTGAGAGCTATCTGGAATTTTTCCAGGGACCAGGGCCTGCTACTTCTCTTCTCTGGCTCTTTACAGGCTTCTATTCTTCAGCCTCAGCTCCCCACCACTTCTGAATCTTTCTCTACTTCTGCTATTCGTCCTATTTCTTCCCTGGTTGCTCTCAAACTGCTCAGCTATCTCTTGTTGATATGACCACTATGACAGTTGCTACCATTTCAGGAGGCAGCTACTTCTGCCCTTTTCCTGCTACTTCTGATGATGCCAGCCACCAGCCTTGCAGCCCTGCCTCTTCTGCAGCTGTCAATGCAGCTGACCACCTTGCTGCTTTTGCAGCCTGGCTGCCACTCCACTACCTCTGCTGTCACCACTGCTCTGCTATTTCTGCTGCATCTTCCTTTATGTTGCTAGCTGAGCCCACTCTACTAAAAGAAAGCAAGAAAAGACCACTTGAAAGAAGCTCTTTGTTGGACCTAACGGTACAACATCAGCGGAGGCAGCACAGGAGGGTGTCCACTAGCCAACCAAACAGCCTGCTTATGTAGCCAGAGAAGAGGTAGCTGAACCAATCACATAAAATTTCTCAAGCAAATGAAGATTTATGTTTACAGCAATCATAGTATAGTCCCTTTTGCACCATTCACAACAGTCTCTCTGCTGGGAAGTGCTCCCCCTCTGGCCTGGATGGAAATGGCTGCAGGGTCATCTGTTATTCATCAAGGCTTTTGATAGCAAAATATCCAGTTTGAAACAGTTGTGGTTGGGCCTGTACCTTCAGGAGTTAGAGTAAGCAACTGTGATCATTGTGCAGCTCCCTCAAGATGTCTGTGGAGTGTTCAAAACAGCCAGTGTTGTGTAAGGGTGGTTTGGCTGGCTGCTTGACTGACAATCCTTTACTCAAAGCAACCAGGGCAGCAAGGGAGAGTCCAACAGCTGCCAATTAGGGAGTCAAATTGACCAATGGGCAAATTGGGTATTAGGGGTAAAGAGATGAACATTTTTAGAATAGGTTGCACTTAAATTATTTTAAATGAATTTCTGTCATCTACATGTTTCTTTGGGACTGGGATTCAGCTCAGTTGGTAGAGCACTGCTCTGCAGTCTCCAAGGTCCCAGGTTTCTCAGCACCACAAAAATGGGAGACGGATGTAGCAATCCACTCCCAAGGCAATCCCCAAACAATTAGCCATTGAAAACCCTATGGGGATCACTATGAATCAGACACAACTCCAAGGCACCTAACAACAACAACAACAACACATATTTCTTTGGGTTAACCCAAAAGTTCAAAGGTTAAATCAAAATGGCTAACTTCAAGTAACCACATTTGATTCATAAACTCATTGATAAATGTGTATGACTCTAACATTGCTACAATTTCAGAAACAATTTAAAACTAGATATTTAGACCAGTATATAGTTTAATTGAAAATGGTCATTCTACCTCTGGAATGAAAGACTTATTTCACATGAGATTTTGTTAAGTTTTATTGGTTGTCCTTTCCCCAAAAAGGTGATACTAAAAATTCACAACTCTATGTGGCACTGGCTAGGGTTTAGCTCAGTTGGTAGAATGCTGCTCCACACTCTCTGAGATTCCAGGTTTGATCCCCAGCACTGCAAAAATGGGAGAAGGATGTGGCAATCCACTCCCAAAGCAATCCCCAAACAATCAGACATTGAAAACCCTATGAGGGTTGCTATCAATTGGACATGACTGGACAGCACCTAACGACAGTAACAGTGTGGCAGTGGGGACTTGGCAGCCAACTTTCAGAGTTCACCCTTTCTCCATTTCTATGTCATGTCAAAGCTAGAGGAAGGGCCTACTAAACACAATCAGGAGCTAAAGCTGGCTCCTTGAGTGCCATTTCTGGGTCTGTTTGTTGTTGTTGTTGTTGTTGTTCGTTTGTTTGTTTGTTTTGATTAATCCATCCTTGAGTTGTTGGGGACCTGGGGCATTTCCTGAGCACCTGTGCCCTGGAAGCCTGTCTTTCTTTTAGGACATTTACTGCATTCCTCAGTAAAGCACCATCTCAGTGGGTCACATACCAGATATGCCCCTCACCGCCTCCTCCCAAGGCTCCATTTATGCAGGGACATTGCTTTTCACTCACAGTGCTAGCTCCAGGGCATGTGTGCCCCACAACCAGTGAAATGAACAAGTCCTTGGCAAGGCTGACCAAGGGGGAAAAGAAATGCTGTAAGTATGTAAGGCTAGCCTGCAGCGGTAGCCCTGTGGCATCCGATCCCGTCAGATCTCGGAAGCTAAGCAGGGTCGGGCCTGGTTAGTACCTGGACGGGAGACCACCTGGGAACACCAGAAGCTGTAGGCTTGGGAGAAGGACCTGGCAACCCCCTCCCAAAAATCAATCTGCCATTGAAAACCCTATGAACAGCAGAGAAGCACTGACAATAGTGTTTCCACTGTTGTACAGAGGGTCGCTATGAGTCGGATACCGACTCGACGGCACCTAACAACAACAACAACATGTAAGGCTAAAAAAAGAAACTGGATGCAATTTCAGATAAAGGAGACTCAAGCAAGTATAAGAGAGTATTTGGTACACATTTGAAAATTATACATGTAATTATTCACTTTTAAAAACAGATATATTACCAAGATTGGGCAAATGAATAGAAAATTTTAAGTAAACAATTTGTTGTCTATGTTGTGAACTCCAAAAGAAGTGCACACAGAGCAAATGGTCATGTTAAACTTTGTGAACCATGACTTTATTGGGGTTTCTTACAGGGATGTGGGTGTTCAAGGACAGCCTTTACATATAGCTCCACCAATAGGGGGAATCCCTTCCAAGATGTCCCACAGGAAGCTGCACCACCATGGACTGCCTCACCTCAGCCAGTCTTTCATCTCTTAGATGACTTAGCATCATGTGCAGCTGGGGCAGAATGGGATTGTGATTGGCACCTCCATTGAGGGTCTTGTGGAGATCTCTGAGGGCTTTATCACCCTGTTTCCCCTTTCACTCTAAAAGGGGATGTTGATAGTTCCAGCATCATTATAATAGATCTAGCCATGTTGTGCAGTTTTATTTCCTTGCCATGAGTAAGGGAGCCATGGATACCCTGAGATCTTTCCAGGTATTCTATATCAAGATGGCCAAGACAGCAATCATGACCAGCCCATATCCAGCCCAGAGGAACCAGCTACACTACATTTATAAAAGGAATTGTTGTTAGGTTCTGTTGAGTCAAGTCCAGCTCAAAGTGGCCATATGTATAACAGAACAAAACACTCCCTGACACTGTGCCATGCCCTGCACCATGTCAGTGCTTCTCTGTTATTCAATTTCAATGGCTGCTTGTTCCAGGAGTGGGCTGCCAGGTCCTTCTCTCATTTTTGTGGTGCTGGGGATTAAATCCAGGGCCTCAGAGTGTGCAGAGCAAGCACTATGCCAGCCCTAAGAGAAATTACATAGTCAAAATTTTCATATGTGATTTTACTCAACCTTTAAAAACACAATTTTTAAATTATAAACAGCTGAGATTATAAAACTACATCTATATAATAGAAAGATATTATAAATATCCTGACTAATTAGAACAGGCTAGCTAGCAAACTCTGGCCTGCAGCCGTACCACAGTGGTGTCCAATCTTTCAGATCTCCGAAGCAAAGCAGGGCTGGACCTGGTTAGTCCTAAGATGGGAGACCTCCTGGCAACACCATGTGCTATAGACCTGGGAGAAGGACCCAGCAACCTACTCCCAAAAAACAATCAGCCACTGAAAACCCTATAAATAGTGAAGAAGTATGATGATTGTGTTTCATCTGTTATACGTAGGGTTGCTATGAGTCGAACTCCCGCTCAAAGACAGCTAACAGAACAACAAACAAACTCTGAGGGTTGTGGGTTAGCTCAGCTGGTAGAGTGCCACTTTACAGTCTCTGAGGCCCTGGGTTTGATCCCCAGCATCGCAAAAATGGGAGAGAGATGTAGCAGCCCAATTTCAAAAGAATCCTGAAATAATTAGCCATTGAAAACCCTGTGAGGGTCACTATGGTCAGATTCAACTTGACAACACTTCACAACAACAACAGCAAACTCTGACATCAAACTAGCTAGAAGAAGGAAAATGGTTAGTCAAGATCACTTGCAAATATGGATGCAAAACTGCTAAATAAATGATTAGTAATTAGAATACCAATGCCTAGAATTAAACATGTTGGCTAAGTGTCCTTTATGTTAACTAAGTAAACCAGTTCAATTGAGAATATCCATTAGTGTTATTATCTATGTAAAAGAAAAGAGAAAAAAATGTATGTTTGGATTCTGACAAAGTCATTTAACTAAAACATAGAACCCACTGGTGATTTTCAATCAAGTAGCAAACAATTGAGGAAACTTCCTCTAGCTTACTGTAACAGCAAGCATCATAATCGATGTAAGACATAACTAAGTATCAATAAAAGATAGGAATAAGATGTGAGTACCTCATGTCTCAGCTGTCTTTCAACACTAGAGAATTTGTAGACAATTAAATCCAAAACGGGTAGTGGGTGAGAGAAGCAAATTTTCATTATTTAAGATGATGATCCTATGGACATGGAATGCAAAATGAACAGCTAACTATTAGAACTAATAAAATATTTAATCGAGTTGGCCAGAGAAAAAATCAATAAGTAAACATAAATGGTTTCCTTGCAGAGCACCATAAACCCATTAGAATTTTTTTATAAAACTTGACCATAGTAGTCAGTATCATAAAATACTTAGAAATATGAAGGAACATATGAAACTTATGGAAGACAGCTTTTAAACTTTTGTGAAATAAATAGAAGGCCTGAGTAAACAAAAACTATGCCAAGATCTTGAATAGGAAAATACATTTTTAGTATACAAGTCCTTCTAAAGTTATCCTATAAGTTTAATAAAATCCCAATCAAAAGGCCAGCAGCAGTTTTCATCAATTTTAAATTGTTGTCCTAAGAATTATCTCAGAAAGGAAATGTGCAAGAAGAGCCAAGAAATTCAAAGGAAGAAGAAAGAAAAAAATGGAGATACTTTCTCTACTGCCTGCAGCTGTAGCCCTATGGCATCCGATCCTGTCAGATCTCGAAAGCTAAGCAGGGTTGGGCCTGGTTAGTACCTGGATGGGAGACCACCTGGGAACACCAGAAGCTGTAGGCTTGGGAGAAGGACCTGGCAACCCCCTCCCAAAATCAATCTGCCATTGAAAACCCTATGAACAGCAGAGAAGCACTGACAATAATGTTTCCCCTGTTGTACAGAGGGTCTCTATGAGTCGGATACCGACTCAATGGCACCTAACAACAACAACAACTTTCTCTACCAGGTATCAAAAAATACTGTTGAAGCTTTTAAATAGCCTCCTTGTGCCTCTCCCCACAATTCTACCAACTATATATGGATATAGATATAGATATAGATATATACACACACATATGTATATGTATTATATATATACACATACACACATGCACACGTACACACACACACACACACACACACACACACACGGAAGTTTGCTGGAAAATGGATGGACCTAGAGATCATCATTTTAAGCTAAATAAGCCAGACTCAGAAAGATAAGCATCGCATGTTTTCCTTCATGTGTGATTTTAGACTTCAATATATTCATTATTAAAACACACAGGTCATGAAAGTAGAGAGGCCTATGTAAGGGAAGATAACAGACTAAAGAAAAGGGGGAGGGGGCAAGAAGAAAGGGTAATGGGAGAAAAGAAAGGAATTATCACAGAGGGTGCCTTTATGGCAAAATCAGGATGTACAGATAGATGTTGTTGTTATATACCGTCAAGTCTGTATCAGACTCATAGCGACCCTGCATACAACAGGCGAAACACTATTGTCAGTGCTTCTCTGCTGTTCTTAGAGTTTTCAATGGCGGATTGTTTTTTGGGAGTGGGTTGCCGGGTCCATCTCCCAATATAGATAGATAGACTCATAAAAAGACACGCAAGTAGCAGGAAGGCCATTGGTGAGGAGAGAGGGGATGAGGGTCATGTGAGTGTAACAGAGGAGGTGAACATGAGGCAGTGTACAATGAAATACATGCATGGATATGTCATAATGAGGCCCATTAGGTTGTACATTTAAAAATTGCCAATAAAAAGTAAAAATAAAAATAAATTCGTAAGCTGATTAGGAACTTAAACAAAATTCCCTGCACTGGTGATAAAGCTGGAGTTGAGAATGTAAAATGGCTTCCCCTTTCTTCCCTCAGCTTTCACACACCCACAGATCAGAGGTGGAACAAAGGAGGAGACTAGAGGGGGCTCCCTGGAGCAAGAGGCATTGTCAAGGCACTTACTCTCAGGAGCAAGTGGAAAGTGGTCCTGTGGTAACAGAGACAGAGGGCAAGAACTGCATTTTATCCATCGAGTAAATCGCTTCCCTCTGGATGGGAAAGTGAATCAGTATGGGGAGAAAGGAGTGGAAAACTTGCACTAAGAAGTATAGTGCAAAATCTGGCACTGTTTTAAAATGCTGGTGGCAGTGTCAGTGGGGTCCAAGAGTTTGTATAGGAGTATGGCATTCCTCAGTGAAGTCTATCACTAATTCCCTCTTGCATTAATTAGACTGATCACAGTCTGCCATAATAAAGATACTAATAATAGAATGGCTTAAAGGTAGAGAATTTTGGTTTTTCTCTCATATCTCAGATCCAAAACTCACAGTCTGAAGCAGTGGAGTAGTGCCCATCTTTGTAGTCATTCAGGAGCTCAGTTCTTTCCAAGTCCCAGTTTCTAAGAAGTTAAAGGTGGGTCACCACCATATTTGAGTTTTGGCTTGTGGGAAGACAGAACAAAGCTTGGAGACGTGTACCCACTGCCTTAAGGTTCTGATCCCAAGTGGCAGAATGGAAAGCTGTTAGAGCCCAATGGTGAGAACTTAGTGACAGAACCACATCCCACTAAAAACGAGCATGGGAAATGTGGTCTAGCTGGACACCCATGTGTGAGGAAGGGGAAAATGGATTTTGCTATACCTTGTTGTTGTTGTTTTTAGGTGCCATCGAGTCGGTATCCGACTCATAGCAACCCTCTGTACAACAGGCGAAACACTATTGTCAGTGCTTCTCTGCTGTTCACAGGGTTTTCAATGGCAGATTGATTTTTGGGAGGGGGTTGCCAGGTCCTTCTCCCAAGCCTATAGCTTCTGGTGTTCCCAGGTGGTCTCCCATCCAGGTACTAACCAGGCCCGACCCTGCTTAGCTTCCGAGATCTGACGGGATCGGATGCCACAGGGCTATGGCTGCAGGCGAAGAATTTGCTATACCTTAGGACTCAGCTATTTCACAGCTAGATGTACCTTAGCAACACTCCTGCACAAATGTGCCAGGAGACATACACAAAAAAGCTCAAAGGCATATGATCATGATAAGAAGGAACAGGAAACAACCCAAATGTCACCACTGAAGAACAGAAAAAAAAAATCATGGTATACTCATATGAAGAAACAAAAATGAATGGATCACTGTTGCACCATTTAGAAGGCTGATACAAGATCGTCCTAAGGTTCCTAAGGAAATAATTAAGATTCAGCTGTGCAGTAGGTACTTGGGTATTTATTATTAATGTTCAAATTATATATGTGTATATTCTATTCATTATTTTGCATACATTTATAATAATTAAATGTTATATTTACCTCCCTCCTAAAAAAAAGAAGAAGAAGAAGAAGAAGGATGGCAGTGAATTATAGAGTCTCTTCAGTTGACAATACAGGATGAGTCTCCCTTTTCTGAAATGCTTGGGCCCAGAAATGTTTTGGATTTTAGGATTTTTTTATTTTGGAATATTTATAAATACATAATGAGATATCTTGGGGGTAAGACCCAAGTCTAAGCACAAAATTCATTTATGTTTCATATACCCCTTATACACATAGCTTGAAGGTAATTTCATTTTTAATTTAATTTTATTGCACCAGCATTTTGCTTGTAACCTGTGTCACTTGAAGTTAGGTGTGGGATTTCTATTTGTGACATCATGTCATTGCTCAAAAGGTTTTGAATTTTTTAGCATTTACGATATCAGATTTTCAGATTGGGGTTACTCAACCTGTATATAATTAAATAAATTATAATAACTTAATGTTGACATAGAAATAGATACACTGATTACAAGTAAGTACTGCTTACAAGTAAGTACTAAGACACATTCAGATATATCCATAGGCATTTATTATATAATAAAATATCTATATCTTTACCACTCTAGCTACAAATAACAAAAAAGCTAATTCGTGTTAGCTTAAAATTAAAGGCCATTTTTTGATTCATATAAGTGAAAAATCTGAGAGGAAATGAAGGAAATGGCTTCAGGTAGGGCTTAATCCAGGGGCTATGCAACATCATCAATGATTCTGTGCCTTCCTTTGTTCTGTTTTACATGATATTGGTTTTGCTGTATATCTAAATCTTGTTGAAGGTGCTATAGGGCTGTCTGTTTTATATCTAGCACGAAAGGCATCATCTCCATCTCAATATACCAAGAAAGTCCTAGATTTCATTCTGATTGGCTTAGATTTGGTGCCTTAACCCATTATGGTCATTTGTGATAAAGGTGCTAAAGTTTATGAATATATCCCCAAGCCTGAGCACAGATCCACTTACATACTGTGCCAGAAGTTGTTTTCCAAAATAAAATCTATGGTACTATTCCTAGAAGATAAGGCAATCAATACCTATCACAAAATGACAAAATTCTACTCCATGGGTTCTTCAGAACAGTTGGAGAAACAAACAAACATAAATATTAACCATCTATTAAGGAAAAAAGTTGATTCTTACATCAGATTCATTTCAAAATTCCAGCTGCACTAACATAAGTTGTTAAAGCAATCTTTTGTGTACTTAAATGAGCCAAATGTATGTACAAAATGTGTGTGTGCAGGTTCCACGTCTATGGATTCAGCCAATCCTGGATTGAAAATGTATTTAGGCCTATAATGATTGCAACTGTTTTAAACACATATATACTTTTTTCTTGTTATTACTTTTCAACAGCGCAGTACAACCACTATTTAGATAGCATTTATGTTGTAATAGGTGTTATAAATCAATCTAAAGATGACTTAAAATACATGGGAGGATGTGTGTAGGTTATATGCAAATACCACATCATTTTGCATAAGGGACGTGAGCACCTATGTATTTTGGTATCGCCAGGAGTCCAAGAACTAACACCCAGAAGATACACAGGAATGACCTATATATGGATTTATGCATATATAAGCAGTTACAAATATATATTTGAATATATCAGATGCATGTGCACACAAATAGGGATTTATATTAGGAAATACTAGAAGAATAAGCAGAAAACTAATTTAAGTAGTTAAATATAGTGACTAGGAAGAAGTTAGCTGACAGCAACACATTTTAGTATATACATTTTTTATATAATTTTCATTTTCTAAAGCATGTAAATGTGTAACCTAGTTTTTAAGATGTAGAAAAACTAAATCTGAAAAAGCAAGAAAAAAATGAACATATTCATAAGTTAGGAGTAAGAAAGATTTTCCTAGAAAAAGAAGGTAAATCCAGGAGGTATAAAGGGCAAAAAGCCTGTATATTGACATCATCAGCATTTCAAAAATTCACAACTATTTGTAGAACTTATAAATGCAGTTTCAAGACAAGGTAATGATGGACACAATGAATATGCAAATACCTCAAAAACGTAGAACTAACAGCACAAATATATAAGAGATCATTGCATATAAATTAGGGAAAAAATTGACTGAACTGCAAATTTAAGTAAAAGATACATTCAATTCCAAAAAGAAGAAATATAATTGGAAAAAGAGCTTTTTGCTTTACTGTGTTGGCTACATTTTTTACAGCAGTAGCATTCAATTATAATGTTTTTAAATTAAAATTCAGTGAATATCTTGAAAAGAGAATGACAGAATGTATGTGAGAATGGACAAGCAGAGGACAAGGCATGAAATCTCAATGTCAAGCTGAGCCTCTCCCATGGGGACCCAGAGCAGCTCCAGGTGGGGACCCCAAATGCAGGCAGGAGGGCACCATGAAACTGTCATCCTGAACTCAGTAAGAAATGAACTGGAGGCCCACTGGGAATATGGAGCTTCTCTCCTCTCCTTGAGTTCTTAAAAGCTCACTTCCTGCAGCTGTGGAGGTGCTCATTTCCACCAGTCAACAGCTGCGGTTCCTCTGATTCTTTTCCTCACATTTGCACCCTCTTCTCCAGTCTTGCTGCTGTTCATTGAATTATTGGGAAGATCTCATTTGCTTCCAGTTTATAAACGCTTAAAAATGGTCAAGCTTGTTTCTTACTTTCATCCCTATGACTGTAATAATTTACTTCCCACAAGAATTGCCAAGTTCTCCAAAAATTTTTAATGACTTATAATAATTATCTCTTCCACAAATAGACCTTATTGGTCACAAAATATCTCTGGGTATATGTACATGGTTGGAGGGTAGTGTGAACATCTTTACAACATGAAGAGTGCAACATATTAAGAAAACTCAGGTGCACCAATAAACAGATGAGCAAAAAGCCTGGATAGGATTATGTTAAGATGTCAATATAGGTGGTTAAACTAGGTAGCAAAAAGATCAACTTCTCTAGTATCCACTACATCAGCAAAGAGCTTTTAAAATACTAAACATCTGGTGATGGGACAGAAGGGACAGAAGCAGTATTCTGCCATTGCTGATGGCATCAGAAAAAAAGCACTGAGAGCCAATAATATCAGCACACTTTTTAGCCAGTGATCCCTCTTCTGGAGTCTACATGAAGAAAAATATATTATTTTAAGAAATTGAAGGCACATCCACTGAAGGGTCACTTGTGATCCCTGGATAATTTTCCTTCTGTTATACTCTGGCAGTTTCCAAATTTTCAGTAATCAATGTAAGTTACCTTTACGGTGAAAGGAATCGCCTTTTAAAAGTTTTTTAAAGAGGAAGGAAGGGCGGGTGAGCGGGCTTGGGACCAAGGGTCAGACAGACCTAAATTCAAGGAACTCATCCTATCGAGTGACCTGGGATAGACCACTTCATCATTTGGACTTCTCTCACTAACTGGCTGTGAAAATTAAGTGAGATAATGTTTAGGGCTCAGCTTATAGTAGCAAATTAGCACTGTTTCTCTTCTTTCTCACCTCATCCCCACGCCCACCTCCCATCCCCTGCTTCAAACCATAGCGACCTTGCCTCCTTTTTTTTCTTCCCACCCAGATTGTCAGCTCTTGCTTGATAACAACCTCCACTGCCACCACCTCCTCTTCCTCCTCCTCCTCCTCCTTCATCTTCTCATCTTCCTCCACATTCTCTTTCACATACATATATACCCATATACATATATATGTATATATATACCCATATACATATATATGTATATATATACCCATATACATATATATACCCATATACATACATACATGCATACATACATACACACACACACACACACACACACACACACACACACACACACACACCCTGACCTCTGATTTCAAATTCTAGTATCCTTGGAGGGGCTCTGGTATAAAACTAATGTAACAGGTAAAATGTGTTAAAGCTTTTACTGTAAGTCCTTTATATCTTTTCATTCTTATGGCAGATCTAGAAGATGCAAATGGATGGGCATATGGGTAGGAAGTGCAGCTTGGAGGAGCTGAAGTAATTTACATGAAATTATAGAACTGGCAGTTTAAACACATGAGATGCAGATACAAAGCTGGGCTAAGAATGTATAGAAATGTCATAATGAGACCCATAAAGTTGTACATTAAAAATTACCAATTAAAAAAATGGGCTGGGGGGTACAGCCCAGTGGTAGAGCACTTGCAAAGTATGTGCAAGGCCCTGGGCTCAATCCCCAAGTACTGGGGAAAAAAAAAAAAAAAAAAAAAAAAACCTGGGCTGATACCAAACCAAGGGTCATTAGGAAACTAGAGGTCCAAGCACTTGGACTTGTGTTCAAACTTCTCCACTTGGGATATTAGATATTTTACTTGACCTTTCTGAAGTTCACAGGCTGTCTAGAGGTCTCAAACAAAGGAACAAATATAAAAGGGCCTTATAAAAGGTAAGCTGCCAGGCCAATGCCTGCTGTCCTCTGGATGTTTAAAGAAACTCAGTTTTCCTGATACTGCATGCCTTGTTTCTTCTACTTTTTGCTCCCCATCCCTAATCATTTTCTCCTCTGTTTTCCATATTTCCATATTTTTATAACTTTTTCAACTTTCTAGGTTTAAAATGTTACAGTACCTTAAACTGGTGCTGGGATTTAGCTCAGTTGGTAGAGCGCTGCACTACAGTCTCTGAGGTCCCGAGTTCAATTCCCAGCACTGCAAAAACGGGAGAAGGGCCTGGCAATCTACTCCCAAGGCAATCCCGAAACAGCCATTGAAAACCCTATGAGGGTCGCTATGAGTCGGACACCGACTCGACGGCACCTAACAATACAATACAATACAAAATCTTAAACTATTACTTTCCCTTGCTTCCATTTAATCTCCATGTCTCATTTGTTCTTTCTTTAACCCATCTTTGCTTCTCCTTTCCTTCTTTATCCTTATGCCACAGCACAATCCTAATCCAACGGTAAAACCCATGGCCTTACACTTGGGAAAGGGCCACCTCTCCCTCCTCGAGAACTGCATTATCGCCTTGGATATCAAAGCCTTTCCTATATTTTATATCACTTAGTGACGTACAATAAATATTTGTTGATTGATTTATACTGGGATAACAATGAAATTTTTAAGTTAAATATCCATATCTTCTCCAGTTTTTATCTAGTAGACACTGTTTTAATAATAGGCTTCTTAAATTTTTGTTTCCTTTTATTTGACTCCAGATATGAAATCTGCAACCATCAATTATGTATTGAGCCATTGAAATGATGCTATATGATTAATGTCAATGTCCTCCCTTGTAGAAAAATATGCCATTATATTTGTTGACACCCAATAGGTTTTGACACCTGATGAGAAAATATATCTATCTGAATGTTTTTGTTGAAATATTTAAAACTTTTATTTTTAACAAGTTAAGGAAGGTTATGCTATATGATGCATCAAAAGTATAAAAAATAAAATTGTCCTATGTACTATGCTTCTTAACTAAAGTTTATCTATATGTTTCAATTCAGAACAATAACTATCTGTTACACTCCCTCCACATGAAATGTGTGCTGCTGGAGCTTCAAATAATACACATGTAAATGAGCTTAAACTCTTGCCTGTGGCAAACCTGAAGTCAGAAGAGAGCAGGGAATAAAGAGTCACTACATCTATTTAGCTCAGTTGGTAGAGCATTGAGCTGCAGTCTCTGAGGTCCCGGGTTCAAATCCCAGACCACAAAAATGGGAGAAGGGCCTGGCAATCCACTCCCAAGGCAATCCCAAAACAGTCAGCCATTGAAAACCCTATGAGGGTCACTATGAGTTGGACACCGACTCGACGGCACCTAACAACAACAAACACATCTACTGTGCAAATGGCTATAGTTCTTAGTACTGTGTGACAAGAGTCAATGCAGATTTCAAAGGCCAGAGACCACATTTGATGGGGAAATTATGACTGGTATCTGTAGAAGGTAAAAGTAAAATGTGATGGATATAAATAGGGAAGATTGAGAGTACTGGAGACAATAAGTACAGCTCTGAGGCAAAAAAGAACAGAACAAGTACAGGAAACAATAAAATCCCCACCCTGGCCTCCGCACAGTACAGCAGCGCAGTGTGAGTGGGATGAAGTCCTGAGCTTCCCTCACCCAGAACACCTGGGACCAGAAGCATTCCTTTGGTATTTACCAGTTGGCATTCTCCTATTCAAAGGTTGGATCATAATAAAGGGGGGGATAAGAATGATGTCAATATAAATGGACTAGAAATCGCATGTAATTGTTCTAACAAGATAAAAACAAAGACCACTACAGGAAAAGTTTCTATCTTAAACAGAACTGGAACCCAAGGACATATAGAAAAATACTACTAAGTAAAAGATAGAGAAGACTTAGATGGGAAACTTAGATGGGAAGGGTGGGAGGAGGGAAACATAGGGGAGGGTAAGGGGTAACCTATATGAGTAATGTTTATCAAAATGCATATATGAAAATGTCACAATGAAAACCATGTCAAAATGAATCACATTATGATGTACATTAAAAATTTCTAATAAAAAAATATGAAAAAAGAAGTAGGTTGTAACTCGTAACTGTCTTTATTTTGGATTATGCTTATATTTTCTAAGATTTAGCTGGTGAAAGCCTATTCAAGCTGGCTTCTCTGTCCTTTTGCTTTGCCATCATATATACAGATTGAAAGAATATGCCTTATCTTGAAATGCTTGGGACCAGAAGTGTTTCAGATTTTAGACTTTTTCAGATTTCAGAATATTTGCGTCTACATAATGAGATATTTTTCCCACGTCTAAACAAAACTCATTTATGTTTCATATATACCTTTTACACATAGCTTCAATATGATTTTATTTTTAATTTGACTTTTAGTCCACCTGCATATGACTGCAACCCATCATATAAAGTTAGGTGTAGAATTTTCCACTAGT
Source organism: Pedetes capensis (assembly GCA_007922755.1). Classification (NCBI taxonomy): domain Eukaryota; kingdom Metazoa; phylum Chordata; class Mammalia; order Rodentia; family Pedetidae; genus Pedetes; species Pedetes capensis. Next base: position 19,110 of record VMDO01004733.1, read on the forward strand.
GGCTTCATGTTAGTGCTCAGATAGTTTTGGATTTTGGAGCACTTGGGATTTCAGATTTTTCAGATTAAGGATGCTCAACCTGTACTAGACTTCTTTGAATATCAGACCAAGAAGTTTGTCCTTAATGTGGTTAAAAAAAGTCTTTTAAACTTTTTGTTCAGTTGAATAATATAACTGAGTCTCTGCTAAAGGAAGATTAATCTGGGGACAAGATGCAGAATAAACTAGATTGAGAAGGGAGAAGAGGCCCTTATAAGAATAACAATAACAAGAATAACAATAACTGAGTATTTACTTTGTGTTGGGCACTATTCTAAGCACATTTATGAACTAAATTCACTTAATTTTCACAACAACTTTGTCAGGTACCATTGTTAGCTCAGTTTTGTAGATGAATAAACTGAAATACAAAAAAAAAAAAAAAAAACTAAGTGACTTACCCAGCATTCCCAGCTAGTCAATGGCCATGCCAGCAAGTTAACCTAGATAGCCTAAAAGCTTCTACTTTAAACAGTAAACACATATTTCAAAAATACCTACTAAGCACAAGAAGGCTATTGGGAACTCTGACCTTTTCTAGTTCCATTCCACCTTAAGATCTAAGAGGACAAAGCTGACAGCATCCTAAAGAACAGTGCAGGTCCAAGGAAAATACACACCACAGGTCAGTTGGCTTGTTCTTTCTTTATTCAAGGATGAGAGAAAGGAAACCTAGAAAAAGATTCCAGGAAAAAAAAAAAAAAAGAAAGCACCAATGCCTTTAGCAAAAGCATATTCATGAGAAGGATATATCACAGCAAACAAGAAATGTGAACAATCTTTTTTGGACAAAATGTAATAGTTATAAGTTTTTACAGACTACAATAAACTCAATGTGAGAGAAATATAACTTTCTTTGCCTTTCCATAACTTTATTTGATTATTTTCTAAACCCCCACATTCTGCCTAAACTACTAAAATAAAATTTATCATGTATAAATATCAAGTCAATAGTTGAGAAAAATGGAATAATAAAAATTAATTTCCTACATGAAATCTATTTTATATATAAAGACACAGGTTAAGAGTGGAAGAACATAAAAATATATACCATACATGCACCATGAAAATGCTAATCAAAAGAACCCTGTAATGGTTATGTATATAGAGAGAGGGGTGAATACTTTCCATTTTGCTATTTTAAAAATGCATTGTACGCTTGTTCTGATGTGATAGTCTAAATATAATCCAGAACCTATACTAACATAATTTGACTTCAAAAAGTAACAGATTATATCTCTTAAAATATATACAGCATAGACTTACTTCAGAACTGGAATATTAACAAGCATCCAGAGGAACATTAGAGCACTGCTTTAGTTGTGTCACAGAGATTTGATATGATTCAAAATCATATTAGCTTTTACTACATGAGCACTCTTATTCATACTTATTCTTACTTTGTTACTTGGTCTTTATACTGAGAAGACAAAAACAAAAGAGCGATTGAAAGACAAAATCTAAATAGCCTTAAGCAACTGGGAGGCTGGACTTATTCTCAAACTCCAGTGCTGTTGGTAAAGTCCTTTCAACCTTCTTTTTCTCAAGTCTAATCCACATCTTCCCATCAGACTTCAGCACTTGCTATGTCTAAGACTTGCTGTGTCTAAGGTTTATCATAGCTTAGATTGTCCCCAGCAGTGAGACAGAGTTGAGCACCCACAGTCTCTACTTTTCAAATACATTTGTTGTTATTAGATGCCGATAAGTCAGGTCCAACTCATAGTGACCCCGTGTACAACAAACAGATGAAACACTACATGGTACAGTGCCATGTCAGTGTTTCTCTGCTATCGATAGGGTTTTCAATGGATGATTGTTTTTTGAGAGCAGGCTGCCAGGTCCTTCTCCCAAGCCCATGGTACCCATTATTCCCAGGTGGTCTCCCATCTAGGGACTAAGGAGGCCTGACGCTGTTTAGCTACCAGGGGGCTATGGGTGCAGGCTTTCAAATACATAAAAGGTGATTATTTGATACAAATGAACTTCTTTTCCTTTTACTCTGCCCAATTTAAGTTTCATTTATGTCACTAAATTATGAAATCAGACCAACTTGATAGTTAATCATTTTCAAAGAGCTTCCCAAAGTAAGCAAAATAAAGATGGCATTGGGTCCAAAGGAGAATGAAAATAGAAAGACCTCTGCACCACAGGAAAAAAAATGGGAGTTAGATTAGAGGAAACTGCAAGACTGTAACCTCAGATTGTTTGACTGGACCAGGTAATTACCTTCTGAGGTTATCTAAGGAAACCCCTTGGCATTTAAAGTGGAAAAATATATTTTGTTTTCTTTGAGGACAGGATCTGAGATGAAGCAGAGTGAATTGCCAACAAGAAGCCCTAGAATTTGAAAACTACATCAAAAGAGCCCGGCCTTGTATAGTTTGTGAAACAGATATTGATAGTTGAGAGAAACCTCTCAAAAGGTTTCTATGTGTCATTAAATCTATTTTTTAAAATACTGTATGACAATTCTAAATCTAGACCAGATATAAACTGATAGTTCTGCTCTAAATGCCAAAGACATTTCTGCTGTGATCAGGAAGGAATAAAATTTTCCTGTGTGGCAAACTTTTGATGTAAGCTAGTTTTGCTGAATTAAACAAAGGAAGCAGATTCCTCAATGAAAATAAAGCCCCTAATTAGCATGTAAAGAATAGAGTGCTGATGTACATGATCACTTCCGTGGGGGAAATAATCAAAGGCCAGGACAGCCCACATATTTTTTTTCCTGTCCTGGTGACTTGTCTGTGCGGTAAATAATTAGCTTCTTGATTTTTAAGGAGGCTGACATTTGGAAAGATTCTGCAAATAGTATTTCCCTTACCCTTTTTCATGTACCAGATTAATTCTACCATTCACTTGCACCAAGACTGTGAGGCCTGACTGGGTAATTTTCTCCTGGTATATATAGAATAATATAGAGTGGTCTGTTCTATTTTTATGATCTAAAAGTATAGAAGCCCTCCTGATTCAGAGACTTGTAATCTGCCGTCATGAGTGTGTGCTGCGCTCCTATTATCCATCCTGAATTTAGTTGATATCTGCTCTTTGTGGCATGTTCTCCTTGCCTCAGAGTCAATGATAATAAAACAAATTTTTAAAAGTAGACATAGTAGGGGAGAAAAGATTTTCCTTGACCATCCTAGGGTCCCTGGGTCTGAAAATAAACCTAAGATAGATCAACATGAAAAAAGTATATAAATTTATTTCTTAAGTTTTATGGGACATGGAGGTCTTCATAAGGAAACATCGGCCCAAAGAAATGGGTAACTGTATATTTTATGTTAAGTTTGATGAAAAGGAAAGTCCTGGAGAAGGATGATTGGACAAAAGGGTATGATCTAATAGTAATCAGCTGGAAGGGGAGGGATGACTTCGGAAGGCCAGTCTGTTCAGGTTTTTCTCTGTGTCTCTGTCTCTACGGAGATAAGGATATTCCTTTCCTTAGGTGGAGAGCAGACACCTCACACAGGAGTGTCACATGATCTGCTGCAGGGACAAAGGGTGGGAGAAGGTCACAGACCTTGTTTCTGCACAGGGCTTCAAACCCAGGAGAAACTGGGTTCAGGTTCAGGTTTGGATTTAAAGCCTATGTGGGGATAGCAGGGCTTCAAATGGAACCCAAACGCAAACCCCAACCCCATTCTGGTCCAAGCATTTTTTTTTTTTTTTAGAATTTTCCAGAACCAGAACCCAGTGAAAACATACCTTCAGATTTAGCTTTTAATGTTTGGTTGGTTGGTTTGGTTTGGTTTTTTTGAACATTAGCTATTTAAAAACTGGAAATAATTTAAAGTTTTTTATTTGTTTAGGTGTATATAGAACTAAGGGGCTGGGATTTAGCTCAGTTGGTAGAGCGCTGCTCTGCAGTCTCTGAGGTCCCAAGTTTGATTCCCAGCACCACAAAATGGGAGAAGGATGTGGCAACCCACTCCCAAGGCAATCCCAAAACAGTCAGCCATTGAAAACCCTATGAGGGTCGCTATGAGTCGGACTCGACTCGACAGCACCTAACAACAACAACAACATATAGAACTAAAATCTTATTTTACTTCATTCATGTATTACTTATTTGCAGTACTTGTATGATAGACCCAGGGTCTTGCACATACTATTCCAAGTGCTCTACCACTGGGATACACCCCTAGCCCCTCTTTTTTTTTTTTTTTTTTTTTGAGTCTGGGTCTCACTAAGTTACTCAGGCTACCTGTGGCCTTGAACTCATAATCTTCCTGCCTCTGCCTCCTGAGTCACTGGAAGTACAGATGTATACCATGGCACCTGGCTAGGCTTATAATTTTAACCCTAAACCTGAATCCCCTAGATTTTAACACACTGTCAAATGCCTTCAGTTTAAAATACACAGTGTGGCATGGTGCCATATTTGAGGGTCAGTGTGTTCTGAACTCCCTCAAGAACAAATCTAAAATTTTAATAATAGAATATTTAACAAATTATTGTAAATAATTGATTTCCTCTAAAGAAAACTCTTAGAATAAATTAATTTTTTAAAACCCCATAGGATTCAAATTCAAATCATGAATGCTATGATTTCAAGTAGACATAATAGGTATATAGATGCATAGGTAGATATTAGTGGAAATAAAAACATTTATGCATATATAAATACATAAGAAAAACAATGTATACCAAAATCTTTCCTCCATTTGGTTAATTATGCATATTTTTTGTTTTCTTCTTTCTTCTTCATTTTCCACAGGGAATGCATATTACATTTATAATCAAAAAAGACATGTTATTTTTATAGAAAAAGAAAGAACATCTAGTAGAAGTGCCTTGTCCATAAGGTAATCAGAAGAAATTAAAACAAAATATTGTTAAACAAAGCAAAATTAGAACAAAGTTACTTGGTCAGAATCCTAAATAGCAGAATTTCTAAGGTGATTAATCCTTATTAATGTGTGAATTCTTACAACAGGTGTTCTTTCCTGAGTATTTTATATTCTATTCCCATTAATAGTAGGAACTGTATGGACACTTATCTCTTGGTTGGTAGAAATTCACCCAAATTTCAGACTGAGTTTGAAATCTTTGGAGGAGCCTAACACGAAGCTGCCCATTGTGGTGAAGGATCTGAATGATTTGCAGAGTCCTGAACAAAATGAAAATGTACAGCCCCTGGCCCCAAAATTATTAAGAATTTCAAGGTGCTGGCAATAGGGAGTTCAACAAGCTCAAGGCCTTTCCAATCCTGGGACCTGATGTGGCTGACCAATTGCATGTTCATGAAGGCAGCCCCTAGTGCAGACGGAATCTTATGCTGACACCAGCTGTCTGTTTTTACAACTTAGCCTGTCAGAGCCTCAGTCTCTCCATCTGCAAAATCAGAGGCATACTGTAGGAGTCTTAGCAGACCTGATTAAGAGATAATATGCAAAAGACCTGGTACATTACCGGCACACAATGATTGATAAATTATAGTCTCTTTCTCTTTCCCTGAACATTTATTTCTTCAATTGTACCAAAAAGGAAAAAAACAAAAAAAGCAACCATCTTAGAAATCCTGCTTATGTTTTAAATTTCATTCTACTTTAACTAGTTCCAGTTGTCATTAATAAGATTTCATTAAGTTCCATAGCATAGCACAGTGAAATGAGACTTAAAATTAAATCCTTAAGCCAGGTGCAATGGACTAGCCTGTAATCCTAGCCACTTGGGAGGCAGAGGCAGGAGGATCATGAGTTCAAGGCCAGAGCAGCCTGTGTAACTTAGCAAAACCCTGTTCTCAAGATAAAAAATAGAAAAGGACCTGGGGGTGCAGCTCAGTGGTAGAGAGCTTGGAAAGCATACATGAAGCCCTAAGTTCAACCCTCCAGTATCACAAAGAAATAAAATAAAAAATTAGATGAAATCCTGATTCCCCCAAAGCAAATTTTATACAAGTACTACACTGTGTCTATTTTTAGGTATAAAGAGGAACTCAGACTCTATTGTTCCCTCACCTCAAATTACTGGTAAACAGGAGCATAGCTCTTTCAGTAGATCCCATAAAGCATTTTAATAGAACAAAATCTAATTTGAAATTTTGTTTAAAATTGGAAATAATCCCTGCAAAGGGAAAAGAAATGTCACCTAGGTGGCTTATGATACCAACATTATTTTTGTCTTATTTCTGAATGTACCTAATGAAGAATTTGATGAGCACACCCTTTAATATCCTGAGATAAACCATAGAAATTTATTATGAGAGGTAGGTCTGCCAGTTAATGGCTGGTTGGGGGCCACTGTTTCCCAAAAGCGTGTGTAAGACTCACTTGAGGGAGGTTGTTTATAGATTCCTGGCTTAACTTCTACTCTTTCTGAATTAGACTTTAGTATGGATCTCAGAAATCTCATTGTTAACAAGTTAGTGATTATTATCCACATTCAGGTTGAGCAACCACGCCATATAATGTCTTATTCTTGTGGAAATAGATGAAAGCCAGTGGCTTAGTAAGATCTCAAGTGTGTCAAGAAGAGAAGTACAGTTTTCTTTCTGCTTCTTTTCTCTCCCCTTGTCAAGGCAGATCTATATCTACTTCTTGGACTCCTCTAACATTTGCAGGATTTTGTACCCTGACCCAAGGTGATTGTCATCTAGAGAAAATGAAATCTGAATAGCAAATTCCATAATCCCCTTCCCACCAATTTTCCCTCAGCCCTTTCTAAACCAATGGAAGCTGGATAGTCAGCGTGTATTGTCCCCATGGGGCCAGTAGCTCAAGTCTGCCCATCTATGTTTGGTTTATGTGGAATTTATATGACAAGTAGATGCTCTGATCACCCACCACTAGCATTGACCTGAGTGATGTGAATCTTTTGCTCATTAAACCATACTTCTTGAGCGGGATGCCATGATGCATGCCTGTAATCCAAGCTACTCAGGAGGCTGAGGCAGGAAGATTGCAGGTTTGAGGCCAGAGGCAGCCTGTTCAACTTAGTGAGATCCAGTCTCAAAATAAAAAATAAAAGTAAGAAAGGGCTTGGGGTGTGGCTCAGTGGTACAGCATGTCCCCAGCATCCATGAGGCCCTGGGTTCATCCCCTTAGCACTGCAAATACAAACAAACAAAAATCTACTAGGTTTTATTAACAAGAATACTTACTTGCAAAATGGTCATAGTTTATAAATATAGTTTGTGACCATAAGACTAACAACTGCTACCTTATCTGCATGGAGACTGAATCTGTGGTCTCTATCTCATTATCCCAGGGCAGTAAACTTGGATTCAGCAAACTGTTATCTAACAGCCCTCACATTTCAAGGAAACATGACTAGAGGTGTATACCCATCTATATCTCCCAGCTCCCTCCCTCGAATCCTCCATTCTTTCCTCCAAGAAACACTGACCTCCAGGTATGCAGATTGTAGAAATACTTCAACTGTATCGAACAGCCATCAGTGTTTTGTAAAATCAAGGCACTGGCACTAACCTTTATGTTTATCTCACCTCTTTGTACACTACTTGTAGAGTTTGAGGATTCAATCTGATCCAATGTCTGAAGTGTCTCCTGCCTGACTTCATGTTTGTTCTTCCAGCTGCCATGGGAGTTGTCAACCTTCATTTTACACGAATCACTGTGGGGAGCTATTGAAAATACCAAGTGATGGGTCCCTTCCTTTAATTTCAGAGTGTGCTTTAAGGCCATTTGTCTTATGCTTGGCCACCTATCCAGTGATTCCTATTTAAATATAAATGTGTGTAATTTCCTGAAGCTCAAATATGTGATCCTAAGAGCTTCATGCATCAAATCAGTTCCTGGAATACTGTCCTGCTTGCCTCAGTTATTGACAGGAGGTTCATTAATCTTTCTATATTTTTGACTTAATTTTATTAGTTATATAGGATATCCTTTCTAGAATGACATATAGGAGGACAGTAAAGATGACATCCCATTGTTATTCTGTCACATTTCTGAAGCTCTAATCATTGACTTCTCTGAAAAAAGAATCCAGTTTACCGAAACTATGAAAAGTACAAAAGGCACCTGGGGAAATATCTGATTCTTCAATGACTAGAAAAATTCTTCACCTTGGAAGCCCCCAAGATACTTTCCACAGCAGTCAGACCCTTACCTTCAATGTCCAGGCCAAATCCCACAGAGGTTTCAACATTCCATACCTGTTTAAACATGGTCTGTTTAAATTCCTGTTAGGTAAACTTGGTACTTGCTATGGTTCAGAGCTCTTAAGTTCCTTAAGTGCCTTCCTTCACAGAAGCCTAAATGACTTTCAAAGATTATCTAATAAATAGTTAAATTTACATAGAGCTTTAGGTACATTTTTTTTTACATAGAGCTGTACCTCTATGTATTTTACATAGAGCTGTACCTGCTTTAATGGCTTACTTTCCTAGTATCATTTTTAAGGTTTAGGAAGTTAAGCATCAGTGAGAATGTTGATTTCAAACGTGGCTATTCTCTACTCAGAGTTGAGTACATTTGGGGGTTTTTTGTTGTTGTTTTCTGGGTTTTGTTTGTTTGTTTATTGTTCTGAGTCAGGGTCTCACTATGCAGCCCAGGCTGGCTTGGAACTCATGATCTTCCTGTCTGTGTTTCCCAAATGCTGGGATTGCAAATATGTACCACCATACCTAGCAGTTGAGGTTGAATACCTTATTTTTTATTTTTTGTGGTCCTGAGGAGTTAAACCCAGGGCCTCACACATGCTTTTTGCAAGGGCTCAGCCACTTAGCTGAACCCTCAACCCATTTTTTTATTTTGTATTTTGAGACAGAGGCTTGCTATTGTGATCCTCCTGCCTCAGACTCCCAAGTCACTGGAATTAAAGGTGTGCACCACTGGACCTAGCCTGAATACCTTTTTAAAACCACTCACACAAACACATGAACACACAGAGAAATCTCTGGATACTTAAACCTTTTATTTAATCCTTCCCTTTAATATATTTACATTAACTATGCATTTGGATGAAAAAAACACTAAAAGGACAAAATATGATTCTTTAACCATAAGGATTTGGGTAGCATTGAGTAAAAGTAATGTGTTCATAAGTTAACGCTACTAATATTTGCTGGAGACCTGCCCTGAGGAGAACTGTTTCCTGTCCTTGTGGAACTCATCCCTGAAGGAAACAAATATTGAGCAAACAAACATTTACTATATAATAACAAATAGCGATAAATTCTCCAGAGAAAGAAACAAAATAAGATGTGGAAGAGAAAAATGGGAGGACAGCTTTAGTATTTAAATCAAGTCACAAGCATTTAAATCAAGGCACAAGGTTCTAGAAATGATGTCTCCAAATACAGGATGAAGGGCTTTTATTTTCCAAAACTAGGCTCGTATCCATCCCTACTTCCTTGTATTAATGCCTCATTTCTCATCAATTTTATGCAATAAAACGTAGTTTAAACACTTCCAAAGAATGGATTCAGTTTTGTATGCCTTGGTAAATGAAAATTTTATTGTATGTTTGTTAATTCTCAGTTCTACCAAGTTTATGCTAGATCCATCAAATGTATGAACTGCAGTGAGCTTGTTCCCTTATGTATCATTTGTTAAAATAAAACATATGCTGTGTTTCTAAGAAGACCATAAAAGAAATGCATTTAGGGGAATATAGCATTTAGGGGAACTTATATTGAGAAGGATTCTGCAGCCCACTCCCCTCTGCCAAAAATAATCTGCCATTGAAAACCCCATGAATAGCAGAGAAGTACTGACAATAGTGTTTCACCTGCTGTATATAGAGTCACTATGAGTCGGATACCAACTTGATGGCACCTAACAACAACATAATGAGCTTATGTATGTCTGCAGCTCTAGCACCCTGGCATCTGATCCTACCTGACCTCGGAAGCTAAGCAGGGTCAGCCTGGTTAGTCCTTGGATAGGAGACTGCCTGGGAACACCAGGTGCTACAGGCTAGGAAGAAGAACCTTGAAATCCACTCCCAATACAATCTGCCATTGAAAACCCTATGCATACCAGAGAAGCACTGACATAGTGCTGGGCACAGCACATTGTAGGGCAGTGTTTCCTTCTGTTGTATATAGGGTCACTATGAGTCAGCTTCGATTCGACAGCATCTAACAAAAACAACAACAACGTACTAAACTGAGAACCAAATGTGAAGCTTCAGCTCTCTCTTCTGCACTTTCAACCCTGTGGCTTCACTCAATGTGTTGTGTACTTCTTTTCGAAGAAATCTAGGAAGAAAGAGGGGAATGAAAGAATAAGGTGAGTGGGAGAGGAAAGAATCATTAGAAAACAATAGTCCTAGAAACTTAGAAGTTTGAGAGGGTTAGGGGGAGAGAAAGATTGAGAAAGAACCCAAGAACTGTGTTGGACTAAAAGTAAGCTCCATTAATTGATTAAGAACAAAAGATTCTGATTAAATAACAATTGTAGATGTTTTAATTAATAACCATCCTATAGAAAGCATTATACACTCATGTTGCATTTAAATACAACTGAAGGAGGAACAACTCTATAATGAGAAACAGTGCTCTATATTTGCTCTTGGAAAGAAATATCTATTGTTATCTCACATCATGCTATTATTAATACTTAGATAATTAAATAGAATTCTGTGCCTCTTTCTGTTTTCCAGATTGATGAGGCTAGACAAAACAAGCTATCTCTATGGTTTTGTTCAATGAGATCCTTGTCACTCATTACTTATTATCCATATTTGAGTAACAATGTACCTATAACTTAAATAACCAAACTAATTTGGGGCCCAGCGTCCTTTTTCCCCCATAAAAGTAATCATAAAGAAGGACAGTTGTCTTCAAATGAGTTATAATTGCTAAAATCTTCTTTATTTATTAAAGTATAAATTCATTTTCTATTCCTGTTGGTTGAGCTTTTTTTTTAATTATTTTACTGTTTATTAAGAAAGAAAAGAAACCAGGGCCAGTGGTACGTGCCTGTAATCCCAGGGTGAGGTATGAGGATTGCAAGTTCGAGGTCAGGGACAGCCTGTGGAACTTAGTGAGACCTTGTCTCAAAAATGAAAAGCAAAAACTGGGCTGAGGGTACAGCTCAGGGGTATAGCAATTGCAAAACATATATGAGGCCCTGGGTTCAATCCCCAATACTGCAAAGAAGGAAGAAAGGAAGGAAGGAAGATAACAGAAGAGAGAAAGAAGAAAGAAAAAGAAAGAGAAAGAGAAAAGAAAAGAAAAGAAAAGAAATGAAAAGAAAAGGAAGGAAGGAAGAAAGAGAGAGAGGAAGGAAGAAGTAAGGGAGGGAGGGAGGGAAGGAAGGAATGGAGGGAGAAAATGTATTTTATTGGCTTCATAGCTATTTCTTTTCACATGGTAAAGAAAGGTCGATTCACTCACAGCTGAGAAGTCTACAACTAGCAATCATTGTTAAAACGTTTAAAGATTTCTTGCTATTACTCACCAGGACCATATGGTATTGAAATAAGAAATTGTATCTGGAAAAACTATTGTCACAGATTTCTTTTAATGTAATGATGCTGAGAAAGCTGTTTAATGTCAAGTGGCTGCCCCCACAAAACAAACAAGAGGAAAATTCCCATTGGTAAATTTTGGTGGTTTTTAAGTGGAAAAGGTTCAAGTCATTTTATTGTCAAGAAAACTAACGAGACTAAAGCTTTGACCTTCAAAAGGTTAAACTAATGGAAAAAACAGAAAAATGTTCTGAGCAGGAAAAGTTTCTTTAGGAGAAACTGACGAGTTTAATCTTCTGATTTGTGTTGCATGTTAGGTGTGATAATTCATCTAGTCATTTAGTAAACATTTTCTGAGTGCTGACCATATACAGTATGAGGTGTACTCACATTAAAGTGAATTTTTTCACTTATATTTACAGGACAAGAAGGGAAAACAAGTTTGAGACACAAAAACTGCACATTGCAATTGTTCAATTAGGAGTTGATGGTATTGATTGAGCTTGATGATCATAGATTTGTTATGATTTGACACTTTAAATAAATGCATTTAAAAGTTCCTTCAGCCCTGGTGAAAAAGACATTTAGGTTTTTCATGATAATATATGTGCCAAAGCATGTTTAAATCGTATATATATTAACTATTTTTTTAACTTTTGGCAATTGCTTTAGCTTCCAGCAGCAAGACTTACACTAAAATGAGTTTCTGAAGGTCAAGCTGAAATTACAGAAAGTTGACAGTACCGAGACTTTAAGAATAGATTTATTTCTGAGATATTGAACTCTCTCTTGCTCTGTTCCTCCTGAATATAGCAGACAGCCATTTTTAATGAAAATTTAAGTCAAAAAATCATGCTGCATCCTTCCAGCCCTGAGATACTGTCTAATCAAGACTGTTTCTGGAAAAGATATGGGAGGTACAAAACCTTAGATATAATATATCCATCCAACAATCTGACCAAAGAGTTGAATATACTTACACCAGCTTATGCAGTTAGTAAACTCAGGTCAGTTGTTGTTATTGTTAGGTGTTGTCAAGTCAAATCTGACTCATAGTGACCCTATATACAACAGAAGGAAACATTCCCTAACACTGTGCCTTGCCCACCACTTTGTCAGTGCTTCTCTGCTATTTGTAGGGTTTTCAATGGTTGATTGATTTTGGGAGTGAGTTGCCAGTTCCTTCGCCCTAGCCTGTAGCACCTGGTATTCCCAGGAGGTCTCCCATCCAGGAACTAAATAGGCCAACCCTATTTAGCTCCTGAGATCAGGCAGGATCAGATGCTAGGGGGCTACAGCTGCAGACAAAAACTCAGGTCTAGAATCCGTATATACTGGTACCTAGTTCAAAATCTTTTACACAAAGCAGTCTCATCTACTGTGTGCATGTATCTTAATAAATGAATATTTTAAGCTTTATAAATAGTCTTGGGGAAACATTGGATTTCATTTGTTTTCTTCAAAATTTTACCTATTCTTACAAATAAAATTATCTGGTCATAATTTAAGTTTCTGAAAATGTTCTCCAATGTTCTCCAAATGTTTCTCTTTCACTTTGTATGCTTTTTATTGAAACAGAGAACTTTCTTCCCTTTTAACTTCATTTTATCTCCAAAACAGTCTTATTGGTTTGGTTGGTTATTGCATTTAAATTATCAGACTTTAAGTTGTGAACTAAGACAATCTTTGCTATGAATAATCTGACTTTTCTAAGGATTTCCAAAGCAGTGTGTGAATGCCTTTTCCTCCCAGTTTTGACAAAGATTGTTTCATATTTCTAATTGACTAGATCATGTTGAAAAAAATCCTTCACAGGAAATTACTAGAATTTCTATCTATTTAGTTCACTATATATAAAGAACCTCCTTGTTTATGTATTTTGTTTCTAAAATAAAGTCACTTTGATTTATGAATGAAAACACTCTGGTCAGAATTTTTAGATACATGTCCATGTCTTTTTTTCCCCTTCATTATCCTCAAATAGCATTGCCTGAAAGTAGCACTGACATTACTGATTGGAAAGTGTAAAGTAAGAGCCTTACGTTGAAGTGGGCCACTTGCTGGAAAAACCTGCTGTCCCAATTATGACAGGATGTTTAGTATCTGTGTCCTCTCCTTACCAATGGGAGAAGGATGAGGGAGCCCATCCCCAAAACAATCCCAAAAACCATCAGCCATTGAAAACCCTATGAGGGTCACTATGAGTCAGACCTGATTCAATGGCACCTAACAACAACAACTTTTTACCAAGGTGGGAGCTCTGGAGTCTACTTTTCTCTCCAATAAACAGCTACATCTCCTATGTTTGAATAAACTTTTACCTTGAAGTCCTCCTTGCCTCTGAAACAGAGCTTTACCAAACCTGCTCTTTATTAATTATTAAAATTTGGTTCTGACTGACAAACCTGTTTGCTGTGGCATCTGTAGATAACACAGACATGAACACTGGCACCTGGTAGTTCAGGCTTCTGCCATCCAGCTGTCCAATCTCCCTTCCTCCTTCAGTTTATGTGTCTCCTCCTCCCAGCTCTATCATGACCTCTTTGGTGTGTGCCCATTATGATGTGCCACTTTTCCTGATGAGGAAACTACAACTGCAGAAAGTTAGGAAATTTGCCTCTGGTTGTAGTTAGTAATGGAGCAATCAGATTTTGAATACAAGCAGCCTTTCTCCAGAACCCAAGTTCTAACATCAGTACTCATAACTCTGTGACTATATGCATCGTACTTAAAGTCCTTTGCCCTCAGCTCTTTGTCATATCAAGGTGTAGTCATAAAACCTACCTCATGAGTCTGTTGAGAAAGTTAGGTGAGCTAATACTTACCTATAAATCATAACAGTACATGTAATTTTAAAGATAATAGTGATGAAAATGATGAAAATAATATATGATGATCGTGATAATGAGGATGGACTCTTTTTTTTTTTTTTCTTTTGAGGCATGGTCTCATTATGTAGCCCAGGATGGCCTCAAACTCATGATCTTCCTGCCTCAACCTCCTGAGTGCTGGCATTACAAGAGTGCACCACCATGCCTGGCTGTGGACTATGATTTCTAATATGATTAATATGATTAATACATTGACCACTTACAATGAGTCACATCCTAAACTACAAATACATCTATGAAAAAAAACTGTTTTTACATCCCATATTTTAGAGGCAGATTTTAACTAAAAATGCAGTAAGGGCTTTGTGACACTAAACTATTCAGGCTCCTTAAAAGAATTCTTGAGAGAATGCTTGAGAGAAAGGCTGCAAGAAAACTTAAGCTTGAAGTTTTTGCTGCATGATGCTGAAGGTCTACTCAACTGCAAGGTCACCTGTTTGGCAATTGCTCTCAGTTGTACTAGGGTATGTGCCATAGACAGACACAGCATATGTCCTCAATCTTGACAAGGCAGCTGCAGGAACCAAGAGATAATTAAAATTTGGACACACATATGTGAGCACATTTTTTTATATTCTCTATAAAGAAATACTTTTCAGTGGTGGGGAAATGACCTTAAGTTGAACTGAAGCTCCTCTTTTCCAGTGCACCGGTGTGGGTGCTGCAGTCAACTCAGGAAAAATGGAAATTTTGAATTAACAAAGTTGAAGCTCTCTCTGTAACAATGAATGGGTATTCGAATAGTTAGAAAATCATGATGACAGGCTGAAAAGAAGAAGACTATCATTGTCTCTTCCTCTTCTCTTCCGAGACAGCTCAGACAAGAGAACTATCCTTTGGGGATTATTACAATGCAGACACTTTTTTTTACATTAAAGGATTTCAAAATAGTGTCATAATTATACATTGTAGAAGAGTGATTACTAGAATAATAGGACTGTTATCAGAGGTAATGCTATATTAGGATGTGGCAATGGCTATGTTGTTTTCTTATAATAATGCTGATTTATTGACATACATTTCTTGGGAGGCTTGAGAGCTTCCACTGGGCTTGGAAGACTGAGGTTTGGTTAGTTGTGCTTATATACATTTTTAAAAAATTATTTTGAACAAGGTTTTGCTATGTAGTTCAGGCTGATCTTGAACTTGCTGTGTAGCCCAGGCTGGCCTTGAACTTGCCATTTTCCTGCCTCAGCTTGCTGAATGCTAGTATTTTAGATGTGCATCACCATGTCCAGCATCTAATGCTTATTATGATCATTAATATCTGAGAGACAGCACCATAATTCTCACCTTTAAAAAAAAATCTTTTAAATACTTGATAGATTTCTGAATGGCATATGTTAAACCCTCTTAACATGATTTTTTAGCTTCCTTTTTTGTTATTTTTTAAACTTCTTATAACTATTAATTTAGCATCATGTATTTTAAAAGCTGTGTTGTTCTTTATGTTGCTGTCTTTGTGAATTCAACCTTTTTATTCCTATGGAAATACTGCTTTAGTTCCTATTTAAGTCTCCTTGCCATAAATTCTATTTTATTTCATATTAATACTTCCTCATTTCTTTTCTTCTTATTATTATTTGTCTGACATATCTTTTTAAATTCACTTATTACCAACACTTTTGTATCATTTAGTTTTAGATGTGTGTGTTGTAAGCAGAAATTTCATTGTTCTGTTTTGTTTTCTTGTCTCACATTATACAAGAGCCTCTATCTTCTAAACAGAAGATTTTATCCATTCAAGTTTATTATAGTAATTCATGTGTTTGGAATTATAATTTCAGTTAAAATTGTTTTTTCATTTTTCTTACTTTTAATATATTCATCAGTTTTCCTTATTGAAAGGAAAAGTGTTTCCTAAGGTTGACCAAACATTTTATTTCTAGTTCTGTAGGAATAATAATTAAATTTTTGCCACACTGATTAATGTATTGAGATATATATAATACATAAAATATATTATATATAATATATTTATCTAATTGAGATAAATTTGCAGCTATAGCAATCCTGCCTGATCTCAGAAGCTGACCAGGGTTGGCCTGATTAGTCCTTGGGTGGGAGATTGCCTGGGAATACCAGGTGCTGCAGGCTAGGGAGAAGGACCTGACAACCCACTCCCAAAACAATCTGCCATTGAAAAACTTATGAATAACATAGTGCTGAATATGGCACAATGTTGGGGAGTGTTTCATTCTGTTGTACATAGGATTTCTATGAGTCAGAACTGACTGGACAACATATAACAACAAACAACAATTTAGGTAAGGACATTACATGCTTTTACTTCCTTCCTGCAACCTGCTTCACTCTCTAGTCCTGCATGATCCCTCTCATGTGAGGGATCACGTGAGCTCTCGTTTCAATATTATTTATTTTTCATATTGTACAGCAACAGTCATGTCCAAGTATGTATAACAGATAAGTCACCACCATTTCTCATTTCGACTCCTTTTTTCTCAGACACATCTTATTTTGACAGAGTAAAAACCCTTGCCTCTTTCAAGAAAAATGCTAGGTTAGCTAGACATAAACTTACAGTTTCCAAAGTAGATTCTAACTGAATTTTAAAGGTGTTGCACCATTATACTCCACACTCTTGAAGAAATACCTGTCAAATGGATTCTCCTCCTTTATAAGTTCCAGTCTTCTCTCTTGAAGCCTTTGTTATCGTTGTCAGGTGCCATTGAATCAGGTCTGACTCTTAGTGACCCTCATAGGGTTTTCAATGGCTGATTGTTTGGGGATTGTTTTTGGGAGTGGAGTAGGTGTTTATATTTATCCTCACTCCCTAAAATGTCAACATAATGCATGACCTTAGTCTCTTCATTTTTGGCATTTAGAGGATCATTCCATCTGAGGACTTGAGACTTCTAAGCTAAGGACATTTTGATTAAATTATTGACTTTATTCTGGTACTGCTCTGTGTTGTATAATTCTGTGGAACAGATACTGAAGCTGGCAAAATTATTCCCAAATCTTTTGGCCGTTTTTTTTTTCACTTTCTGTTTGTTAATTTTATATTCTGGGAGATTTCTTCCCCTTCCATCTTACAGTTCATTAGTACACCACTTAAACTTGTATCAGTGGTAGTATTCAACCAAACTCTTGATTCTTCTGAATATTTATTATTTAAATAAGATCTTCTTTTATTTGTCTAATCAATGTACTCTTTAATGCACTGTAATTTGTATAAAGATATCAACTGTACTCAATTAATGTCACTTTTTGTCTGCTTGATATTACAGGTCTCCTAGGGTATTTTCCTTATTATTAAATTTTGCCTTTCTTTTTAATGGTATTGATTGTTAGCAGATGTTTGATTATCCTTGGTTATTCACAAAGATTTGTGAACCTTTGTTCCCATCCCTAAGGAGACAGGCTCTGACTATGAGATCCCGCTTCAGGGAGACAGACTCAGGCCTACTGCCAGACAGGTGTGCCAGGACCTTGCCTTCTGGAAGCACCAGCAACCAGATGCACAATTTGCCTGCATCCTGGCTAAAACATGTATGTTGAACCCCTCAGTTACTGTATCCTTAGCAACTTAACCAATCACTGCACATTTCCTCCAAGATTCTTTATTGGGCCTGCCTCTACTAATTCAACTCAACAAACTCCAGTCTTATTTTTATCTTTGCAGCAATCTCCTTTAAGGACAGAACTACTCCAGGGTTGTTGTTCTTTCATCTGATTACTCTTGCTTTATGTAGCTGAGAAAAAAATTCAATTAATTTTACTCAAAGCACATCTCTCTCATATACACACACATATATATATATACATTTATATATAAGCACATCATATATATATATATATATATATATATATATATGCACACACATATGTATATTGGAGCTGGGGTTTAGCTCAGTTAGTAGAGTGCTGCTTTGTGCTCTCTGAAGCCCTGAGTTCAATCCCCGGCACTGTAAAAATGCAATAAGGACCCGGCAGCCCACTCCCAAAACAATCAGCCGTTGAAAACCCTATGAATTGCAGAGAAGCACTGACATAGTGCTGGGCATGGCACAGTGTCAGGGAATGTTTTGTTCTCTTGTACACAGGGTTGCTCTGAGGCAGATTCAGCTTAACAGCACCTAAGAACAACAGCAAAGGTGTATATAATACATATGGAGATGTCATAATGAAAACTCTTACTTTGTATAATTAATATATGCTAATAATTATCATTTAAAAAGAACTTTGTGTTCATTTATTTGCCTATTTTCTATGTTGTTAGTCATCAAACATATTTGAAAGTTGAGAGTAGTTTCCTTACTGCTACTTTCATCATCTTTATAATGGATCATGACATTATATTCAATTCTAAACAAAACAAGAACAACTCTTTAGAAAATCCCACAGTGAAATATCACTCAAAATTTAATTGCTCCTACTTGGACAATATTTTTTTAATGAGTTACATAAAAATTAACTTTTTGTGCTGGTAGGAGTCTTTTCTGTTTTCCTGGTAACTTTTGTAGCAAGTTTTATCAACTATTGTTTCTATCATTTCCCAGAGTTTGGAGCAAAGACAAAGGTGGTTGATTAATGTGATGTTACTGTCAATAAACAATATCTTAACCCATGCATGTTGGCACATACTTGTAATGCCTCCACTCGGAAGGCAGAGGCAAGAGGATCATGAATTTAAAGCATTCAGCGAGACTCTACTTCAAAAATCAAACAAATAAATAAATCTAATTCCTTGTCTATTCTTGATGCAATTCACCAATTTACTTTAAAAGGCATAAATTCTAAATTTTCAAATGCTAACAACGTGTGTGTGTGTGTGTGTGTGTGTGTGTGTGTGTGTGTGTGTTACTAGGTGGTTGAGCCTAGGTCCTTGCTCATACTTTGCAAGTGCTCTACTACCACTGGGCTGCATTCCCAGCCCAATTTTTATTTTTTTATATTGAAAGAGCATCTTGCTGAGTTACCCAGGCTGCCTATGGCAGCCTCCACCTGTAGAATTAAAGATATGTGCCACCATGCCTGGCTCAAACTCTAACAACTTAAAAATTATTTTCTAACAGTCCATTTCCATTTTAGCAGCACTCTTCTGCTTATTATGCTCTTAATTTTAGACATTAAATTTAATTTTAGACTCCATAAAGAACCCATAGAATGTCTTTTGCAAAATAGTATTATTTATATCTAAAGATAATAGTAAGGAGGGACATACTATACTATGATGTTTACAGCTATTTTTATAACATTCATTGTCACATGCATTTGTTTGCTATCATTGACCACAAGCTTTCAAAAATATAGATGTCACTGGTTGTTAGTGAGATTTAGTTATTCTGACTACTATTATCTAAGCTTTGATCATGGAAAATGAGAAACTATTTCATATCAATGTTTGGAAATGTTATTATGCAAAAACATTTGTTTTTCTAAGTAACTTTCATATAACTTTTTTGCACCTAAATTTTCCAAGGCTGATACTCTCTTCAAAGATTGAGTTGTCATGAATGTATAATTTCTATGGAAGGCCTGAAGAAGTCTGATATTTAGCTCTGAAAAAAATCAGGGTAGAAAACATAGAACTAAACTTTTGTGTATAAACTGAGTTTAAATCAAAAGTAGTAAGCATGAATATTCTGAAATGCAAGAACTAGAAATTAAAATTTGCATGAAACACACCAAAACAGTGATAAATTAGGGCCCTTTACAAGAAGCAAATGAAGATTGTTCAAACTTAATTGCATTTTACAAACCAGACTTATAAATCCTCTATATGATTTTCAATGTAATTTATAATGTTATGTGAGGGGCCTCAATTCTCTTCTTTATGATCTTTTGTGTATGTATTAAGTACTTATTAAGAACCAAGTGCCTTGGATACTTCCTGTCACTGAGAATGTAAAGATAAAATGCCTTTGCTTTAGAAGAAATTAGATTCTAGTAGGGTGACAATTGGTATTTCTCAAGTGCAATCTTGTGTGCTATGTGCCAGGTGATATGTAGCTATGTAGATATACTCACAGCAATCATAATATAAATACAATAGACTCACAAAGGTTATGGTAACTCAGACAGAGATCATACAGCCACAATTCTAAACTAAGCCTCAACCCAGAACTCATGCCCTTACCTCTACACAGTGCTGCTTCCACACGCAACTCTGATAATACCAATTCATGCAACAAGTTTGCAAGTCACTTAATTTCTTTTTTCTTTGTTTTCACACCTGCACAAATGGAAGTTGGATGGCGTAACTTCTAAGGTCCTTCCCAGCTCTCAGGTTTTAGACTTTGACAAGTTCACTGTTGTTTTACCAATGCACAGCAGATGGCAGTACAGAGCAAGGACTAGCTAACCCAGCTCCTTCCCTTCAGGCCTCTGTGATTTCCTCAACAATGCTTCCACTTCATTTCTATCACAGTCACAAAAAATGTAAAAACATTCTTATATAATAAGGTACATTGTAAAGAATATTTTATCAGCTTGGTTCTGTGGTGCACACCTGTAATCCCAGTGACTCTGGAGTCTGAGATAGGAGGTTAGTAAATTCAAGGCTAAAAGTAGCTCATGCAACTTAACAAGACCCTGTCTCAAAATAAAAAATTTAGAAAGGGACTATGAGTGCAGCTCAGTGGTAGAACACTTGCCTAGAATGATGAAGGCCCTAGGTTCAACTCCCCAGTACTGAAAAAAAAGAGACAAAATTATGGTATGCATTAAAAACACATAGTTAAGCATCATATTTATCAATGTCTGCAAATAATGCAAACATCTAAACCGATCCAGATGTTGTTGCTGATTTAATAAATCAGAAGATTAAAATTATTATTTTAAAAAGAAAATATTCATAGAAATGCACAGCAGTAATGTATATTGTATGCCAGACATATATGCATAAATATGCACACGTACAAACATATGTAACATTTGTACATAGTTGAAAATTTATGCCAAATAGAAAGTGTATCATTGACTCACTCAGTATTTGTTGACCACCTGAATAAAGTAATTTTACAACTTACAGATATACTAGTAAATAAACTAATCCCGCCTTCATTGAGCCTATATTCCATTATGATTGAATAAAAAGAGAGAATGTTAATATATACTGTATGTCAGGTGGCAACAAATGTAAAGAACAAATATGTCTCAGTGGAAAGGATATATGTACATTCACATGTACAGTATGTAATATATAACATGTATATAGCTTTATTAGAGCTAGAGTGTTTATATATAAATATATTCTATAAATATGTGTAAGATACTATCCTTTTAATTCAAATGTGGATCAATTAGTGAAAAAAACCAAGGTGGAGCCTAAGTACTGGATTGTGTAGATGAGAAGATTTCTATAGAGTATCAGATCAAGGACAACCAAGCTTTGGAATGCTTGAATGCTTGCAACACCTTGAAAGACTGAGTAAGTTTTAGGTCAATGAGGACATTTCAGGTGGGTAAACTACATAATGAAAGATAGGAGTTGAAAATGAATTTCAAAAATCCTCTATCTTCTGCACCTTACATATCCAGGTAAATAAATGGCTTCATTGCTGTGCAATACTGCCTTAGCCAAACCTATATGCAGATGCTCTTCCCATTCTTTGATCTTGAGATATGAAGTTATTCCTGGACAACAAAGGCAAAGCACAGCCCTTTACAGATTGTTGTTGTTAGGTTGTGTCAAGTTGGGTCTGACTCATAGCGACCCTAGGTACAACAAATAAAATACTCTCTGGCACTGTGCCATGCCTAGCACTACTGTCAGTGCTTCTCTGCTATTCAGAGTTTTCAATGGCGGGTTGTTTTGGGAGTGAATCAGTGGGCCCTTCTCCCTAGCCTGCAACATCTCAAACTCCAATACTGAATATTGGTAAGACAGTAAATGTCATACTGCTTCAGTGACATTGCTGTGATAGAGGCCTAGCTATTGGTTTCTTCCCATTAAATAAATTCAACTCTTGTAGAATTCTACTCTTTTTAGTTTATTTATGTGTTAAACTTTACAATATTTCCAAAGGAGGGTGGAACACATATTCTCAAATCTGATCAGCACCCTTTCAATAGTTTTGTTGTTAGATGCCATCGAGCCAGTCCGACTCATAGAAACACTCCCTGGCACTGTGCCATGCCCGGGACTATGTCAGTGCTTCCCTGCTATTCATAGGGTTTTTGATGGCTAATTCTTTCAGGAGTAGGCTTCCAGGTCTTTCTGCCAAGCCTATAGCACGTACTGTTCCCAGGTGGTCTCCTACCCAAGGACTAACCAGGCCCAAACCTGCTTAGCTTCCAAGATCAGAAGAGATCAGATGCCTGAGTGGTACAGCTATAGACTTCAATGGTTTTAGAGGGCCACACAATCAGATGTGAATTAGACTTGTGTGGGGATTGGATCCATGGCATGCATATATATATTTTTTCACTCTACACACACTGAAGCCCTGGGTTCAATCTCCAGCACCAAAAAACTGGGAGAAGGATCTGGCAACCCACTTCCAAAATAATCCCATGAAAATCAGCCATCAAAAATTCCACAAGGGTCGCTATGAGTCGAACCCGACTCCATGGCCCTAACAATAACACACACACACACACACACACACACACACACACACACACACGATATTGACTGCCCGCAGCGATACCACTGTGGTGCCTGATCTTGTCAGATTTTTCCACCTAGTGTTGTAGAATGTTGAACGTGTGAAATAATATTGCTCTCTTAGAAATAAATGTTCACTAGATGCCCCTTCATCCAGCACCAGTGCTTTCTGTTTTACCATAACTTTCCCTATCACCCATAGAGCTTTATATGTTGTTGTTAGGTGCCGTCAAGTCAGTATCTGACTCATAGCGACCCTGTATACACAGGCGAAATGCTATTGTCAGTGCTTCTCTGCTGTTCATAGGTTTTTCAGTGGCAGATTGATTTTTGGGAGTGGGTTGCCTGGTCCTTCTCCCAAACCTACCGCACCTGGTGTTCCAGGCGGTCTCCCATCCAAGTACTAAGGGAAAATAATCATGTTAGAGCTGTTCTAAAACCCAGTGTTGTAGAATGTTGACCCTGTAAAATAATTTTCCTTTCTTAGAAACAAGTGTCCACAAGATGCACCTTTCATCCAGCATCAGTAGTTTCTGTTTTACAGTAATATTCGCTATTGCCCATAGAAAATTACATTCAATACAGCAAAAGAATCATGTTAGAGCTGTTCTTAACCCAGTGTTGTATAACATTGGGCCTGTGAAATAATGTTCCTCTCTTTGAAATAAGGATCACTACAGGAGCCTTTCATCCAGCATCAGGAGTTTCTGTTTTATAGCAACATTCACTATTACCTATAGAGCCTCATATTCACTCCCAAGAAACAATCAGCCATTGAATACTCTATGAATAGCAGAGAGGCACTGGCAATAGTGCTGGGCATGGCATAGTGTTGGGAAGTACAGTCTGTTGTACACAAGATTGCTATGAATTGGTCCTGACTTTACAACACCTAATAACAACAGCAATGGTACATTGATTGGTCATAAATATAAGGGATGATGAAAGAAAGGTCCCAGTCAGTCTATCCAATCAATTCCCAAGTCTATCCTATATCTAGACCAGTGTCGTCTGGATGTGAATGGGGTCATGAAGATGGTAAAGCACATGGGGCCTGCAGCTGTACCACCGTGGCATCTGATCCTGTCAGATCTCAGAAGCTAAGCAGGGTCGGGCCTGGTTAGTACTTGGATGGGAGACTGCCTGGGAATACCAGGTGCAGTAGGTTTGGGAGATGGACTTGGCAATCCACTCCCAAAACACATTTTCCCATTGAAAACTCTATGAATAGCAGAGAAGCAGGACAGTAGTGTTTTGCCTGTTGCACATAGGGTTGCTATGAGTTGGACACCGACTAGATGATGCCTAACAACAACAACAACGAAGTGCATTGAGCTTAGATTAGCCTGGAAAACCTCTTGAAAATCAAAGAGCTCTATAGATTCTTTGGAGACCTTTCCTGGAGTTGGCCTGAATATTTGAAAGCAGATCAGACTCTAGGTATTTTTCAGTATATATGTCAATTCCTAGATGGCTCCTGTGGGTCTTAACCTCTTTGGAATTCTCTAGACTACAAAAGACATCAGGCAACAACTTCAAATGATGGTACTTGGGTTTCAGTGATGAGTAAACATTCATTACATTCCAAAGCTGTTTGCTTATTGATGCATTAGTCATTAGCTTCCTTTAGAATTGGACTATCCAAGAAAGACCAGTGCTAATATTGGAATTGACGGGTTGGAAAGGTTGTGTGTGATAGCCATAAAAATTGTACCACTCAGATCTCTTGCTGAGGGCAGGAAGAACATAGCTGTCTGAGGGCCACCAATCACTCTGGATCTCCCCATGTATTTGTATCAAGTTTTGCATTGCCCGTGTGCTGCTTTCAGCTAGTGACTAAGTGCATCAGACGTAGTATGCAGACAGGCCTACCCAGCAAATGGTAGGCCGCTCCTACACGTGATTGGCACGTGGACCTCCCCTGAGCCTGCCCAGCCTTGCAGTAGGAGGCTCCTTCTCCTCCTTCTCTACTTCCTCCTCCTGCAGGTAGAGATGTGTATGCTACACCAAATGTTCTCCTCTCCTGCTCCTGTGCCCTACTCCATCATCTCTTACGTATCGGTGTCTGCTTCATGGCAGAGTTCACATATCGCATGAATCCATATGTATATTTTTTAACTGGAAATTTTTAATGCACAATGTAATGTGTTTCATTCTGACATGTATTTCATTGGCACATTTCCATATATGTTTCATTATACATTGCACACATAACTTCCCCCTTACCCTCTTGTACCCTCCTCCCCCATCTCCTAGCTCCCACCAATGGCCTCCTTTCTACTTGCATGTCTTTTTGTGGGAATATTTATCTATACCCATGCACCCTGATTATGGTTTAAGTCTGAACTTTTTTCTATTGTGATCTATCTTTTTACATTGTCAGCAGTATTACATGAATAATCTAGTACATATCTATCTTTAATGTGAAGATAATCACCTTCTGTTTTTTCCTCTTCTTTCCATTTCTACACCCTTTATAGAAACATAGTACTCTATGAAAGTCATCAGGCCTTGATTAACATAGAACTAACCCTAGTGGAGGAAGATGAGGCATCTATCTGTGCATCTCACCTTTCTTATTCATTGTTGTTAGGTGCCCTCTAGTTGGGTCCAACTCATAGCGACCCTAGGTACAACAGAATGAAACACTCCCTGACACTGTGCCATGCCTGGCCCTATGTCAGTGCTTCTCTGCTATTCATAGGGTTTTTGATGGCTGAGTGTTTTGGGAGTGGGCTGCCAGATCCTTCTCCTATGTTTACAGGGCTGAGGATCAAACTAAGGACATCAAAGAATGCAGAGCAGCACTCTACCAACTAAGCTAACCCCCAGCCTGCTTCTTATTTGTGACAATGTAATTAATTCTATTTTTATGATAGCCCCTTTACCCTGCATGCCTGATGGCATTAGGGGACTTGAGTGGCACACACACATCTCATCATTCTGTAGTCACATCCATGCTATTCACCAAATATTGCCAGATCTCCCTCAAAGCACAGGACAGAGTTACACTTGTGGCCCCCTTTAAATAAAGGTGGACGTAGGTCTTGTTTTGGACAATAACATGTGAGCAGAAGCGTCATGACACTGGGGAGAAGCATTAAGAGCCATTGGGCCTCTTCTCACTTCTGTGGTAAACTTGGAAAAACACATGCAGATGAAACTTTTCACTCAGTGTCCCTCAGTGATCATGGTGACCGGAACCCCTGTGCCAACCTTATTAGTCTCATCATGTGAGCAAGAACCAAACTTATACCAAGTCACTGGAATACTTGAAATGTTATCACAGCACATGCTGACATATATCTCCCCCACTAAAAAGCTCTTGGAGAACAACAGTAATAACAACAAATCTTTTCACTTTCTGCTCCCACTATTGTTAGGTGCTGTTGAGTCAGGTCTGACTCATAGCAACCCTATGTACAACAGAATGAAACACTCCCCAAAACCCTGTGCCAGGCACATGATCTTCTTTATGTTTAAGCCCCTCGTTGTAACCACTGTATCAATGTATCTAGTTGAGGGTCTTCCTTTTATCATTGACCTGTCACTCTCCCAAACATGTCTTTCTACAGGGATTAGTCCCTCCTGACAATATATCCACAATATGTCAGATGCCATCTTGCTCCCAAGGAGCACTCTGGTTGCACTTCTTCTGGGACGGATCTGTTGGTTCTTTTGGCAGTCCATGGCATATTCAATATTCATCTCCAGCACCATCATTCAAAAGCATCAATTCTTCTATCTCCCTTATTCAATGTCCAGCTTTCACAATCACATTATGTGACTGAAAACATAGTGGCATGAGTCAGGTGCACTTCCATCTTCAATGTGATGTCTTTACTTTTCACAACTTTAAAGAGGTCTTTTGCAACAGCTTTTCTCAATGCAATACATCTTTTGATTTCTTGACTACTGCTTCCATGAGTGTTAATTATAGAACCAAGTAAAGCAAAATCTTGGACAACCTGTCTTGTTTCCATTATCATGAAGTTATGTACTGATTCCACACTGTAAAAATGGGAGAAGCAATCCCAAAACAATCAGCCATTGAAAAACCTATAAACAGCAGAGGAGCACTGACAATACTGTGCACAGCACAGTGTCAGGAGTGTTTTGCTCTGCTCCCACAGCACATGGAATAGTACCAGGATAAATACTTAGTGAAAAGTTGCTTAAATCATGAAATTTGATGTCAACTTGATTCAAAATTTGAGTGCCTAGCACTTCAATATAAAAAGAGGATTTCTCTAGACTATCCTAGAAGGATGCATTTTCCAAAGCTAATGTTCAAATATGTGCTGCAGAAAGTGTTCATTCTCCTTTAGCAAAACATAATGAAAGAAGGAATACCATGATGGATGTACTGTTGTAGCTGACAACTGAGCCAAATTGTAAATGTTACCAAACATGAACCATCCCAATTTACATGAACATTACCTAGCTTGATGATGTTGGATGTTGTGTTAGTCAACTGCTGTTACTGTAGCAGAAAAACTAACCCAAACAAACTTATGGGGGAAGAGGTTTATTGGGAGATCATGGTTAAAAGATCAGTCTATAATGGCAGCAAAAGGAGGTATGGTGCCAGCAGGGGCAGGGCCTCTGTGAGGTGACCTCACGGCATGGCAGACCTGGAACAGAGAGAGACCAGAGCCTCACATCTAGGAGGCAAAACCTCCAAAGGCCTGTCCCCACTGACATCACTTCTGCAGAGCTCAGACCTGCCTCCCAGTTTCATAACCTCTCAGGACAGTGCCACCAGCTGGGGACCAAACATTGAAGCACATGACCTTGAGGGGCACTTTATAGTCAAACCATGGCATGTGTATTGGTCTCTTCTTATACATTCAGTGCTCTATTAGAGGAAAACGAGGGTTACAAAGAATTTTTAATTCATTAAATTCATCTTGAAAGTAATGTTTTCTGATCTTCTTAAAGAAATGATATATCTCTTTTACCTCTATGCCTAATCTTGTATAGTTATGACTTACAGTCACAGATTCTCTATAGCTATTTCCCTAGAGCTATTATATGAATTGTGATCTAATCCACACAGGTTAGAGAATCTTTTCAACTTGGGAGACATATGCAGTGTTTGAAGACAGAGTAGTGGCTTCCTTTTCCATCCCAAAAAGATTATAGATTAAAACCTTTGAGAAAAACAAATTCATTCTCTAAGAACCCATATCATGAGAACTCTGTCACTACAGTATCCCTTATGGGGCTCCCATGGTGACAAGTTCATGATATGACCACCCGGAACAGTTTCAGAGAACAGATATTTAGCCTTAAAGGATCAGAGAGCAAGTGAGAACCATCAAGAGAAAGTTCTTCATTCTGAAAAACCAAGCAGGAAAATCACCTGATTGCAGATGACACAGAGGTAACAGGGCGGTGGCCACGGCTGCCTTTGACCATACAACCTGTGGTCGTCAGGGCACTCTCTGCCTAGAAGAGCTAAAGAATTACAAAGCAATTTTTTGGATGCTGCAAATACCCTTGCTTCAAAGTAATCAAGGCACTCTAAAACCACTCTGAAGTTTTATCTACATATACAGAATCCACATAAAAATGAAAAGTTCCATATGTTAACTATATTTTAATTATGTGATGTTAATTACCAGACTTTTCGTAACATTCTAGAAATAAGACAGTTAGAACAATAGAGTAGCCAAGAGGTGCTGATGTCATGTACCCTTGAACTTTAACTTATATCTTGGCATCTTGAAATTTACCCCCTCTGGTGGACCTAAGGAGGCTGACCTAGAAGAAACTAACAACTGACATTGCAGGACATGTACTATTTGGGGGAAATGCAATTGACATTGGTATAAGAAGAGAAAAAATAGAAAGAAGAAAAGAAGAGAAAGGAAGGAAGGGAGGGAGGAAGGAAGGAAGGCAGGCAGGAAGGAAGGAAGGAAGGAGAAGGGAAGGGAAGGAAAGGGAAAAGAGGAAAGAAAAGAAAAGAGAAAAAAGAAGGAAGGAAGGAAAGAAGGAAGGAAGCGAGGAAGGGAGGAACGAAGGAGGGAGGGAGGGGGAAGAGAAAACATAAGAACACATTCTGATGAACCTAATTAAATGAGCCAACAGATGATAAAGGGACAAGCCTCTCCATATGTGGTGGAGAGGAAAATGCCGCTATAGAACTTCAGTCATGAATCAAAGTTACTAAGTGTTCTTTGGCAAATGTTTCAAGAGCTACCCGCTGTTTTTGTCAGGGTTTAGTAATGATCTCCCATCCTATAACAATAAGAGACAAGTGATTTCATCATTCTACTTTTCCACTTAGGTTCATAGGTTAAAGTAATAAACACTTCATGGAAGATAAATCAGCACTTAAGAGTTCTTTACTTTGTCTTTTGTCATTTCTCCTGATCAGGTGGCATATAAAGCTATCCTGTGAGCATTAATTCTGGTTTTCTTAAAAATAGACAGTAATAACTGGAATAGATATTACTAAGATTTTTAGAAGCTATGCAATTTTCCACTAAGTCTAATGAAGTCCATGAAATTTCTTATTAGTGATAATAAGGTTTGTTTTTCATTTCTGCTCTAAGCTTTCTAAAGCTATTTTACCTCCATGAATCTCAGTTTCTTTTCCATAAAATGAAAATGAAAATAATACCTACTCTGCATATGCTCATAGATATGCTCAAGGTTGAATAAAATCTATAAATAAAAGTATTTGTTTATTGCAAAATTATATACAAGTCTAGGAGGTTATTATATAAATATGCATATAATATTAATGCTTATTCCCTTGACGTTAGGTACCTATTTATTTGGTTTTTGAAACAGAGTGTTTCTATGCAACTGATGCTGGCTTCCAACTCATTATATAGTTCAGGCTGGTGTTGAACTCACCAACCTCCATCTCTGCCTCCCAAGTGCTGGGATTACAAGTATGCACCACCACACCCATCGCTTCCTGATTTTAAATGATCGATCTTCTCCTAAAGTTCTTTAAAAAGAGAGAGAACTGAAAATGCTAGCCTGTTTTGTCTCTGTGAAGTTTAGCTGTATACACATAGAGGCATAGGCAAAGACAGAGTGTGCAGGAACTTGGCACAAGGACCCACCTACTTAGACAGTTATGTGGGAGATCCATTTAACATACTGTATTGCAATTTTTAACTGTTTTTTCCTCTCCCAAAACAGGGATAATGTCTGGCTTTATTGTTGTTGTTGTTAGGTGCCATCAAGTCAGTATCCAACTCACAGCAACCCTATGTACAACAGGAGAAGCAATATTGTTGCTGCTTCTCTGCTATTCATAGGGTTTTCAATGGCTGATTATTTTGTGGGGGAGTTGGGATGCCGGGTTCTTCCAAGGTGGTTTTCCAAGGTGGTCTCTTATCTAAGTACTAACCAGGCCTGACCCTGCTTAGCTTCTGAGATCTGACAGGATCAGACACTACAGGGGTAAGGCTGCAGGCAATGTCTGGCTTAGAAGCTATTATATCTCCAGCACTAAAGCACAAAACTTGGCATAGTCCTTAATAACTAGGAATGAATAAATGAATGAAAAGGTGCATTGATAGATGGAGGCATGCATGCATAGATGAATGGATGGATGGATAGATGCACATACATGCATGCATGCGTGAATGCATAGATGGATAGATGGATGGGTTGATTCATACATGCATGCATAAATGCATGGATGGATGCATGCATGCATAGATGGGTACATAAGTGGATGAGGAGGTAACTGGGTGGGTGGGTGGACTTATGGATGAATACTCGTGAAGGCAGATATGAGCATAGTCCAGGAAAAGGTCAAAACCAAGTCCAAGTCCATGATTGCCAAAGGAGTATCCTCAGAGAACGTGCAGGGCTGATCCGCAGTGGTGTGGTCCAGTAGGCATTCCACATCTGGGAGGTTCTGTCCTTAGGTAGAGTGCTAGAAATGGGGATTAACAAAAGCAAGAAAAGGCCTCGGAGTTAGCAAGAGACAAACTCAAACACAGAACTAAGGCAGATGCCCCAGCTCCCAGGAGAGATCCTGAATGCTTACCTGTTTATCAGAAATAGAATCTCAGTAGAAAATTGGGGCAATATTCCAGATTTAGGAATGCTAATCCCATGGAAAGTCAGGTGTGCAGCATGATTTTGAGAACAGGGAAACAGTGGGAAGCTGAACTGGCAGAGCCAGTTCAGGAGCACAGAGGACCCGGGCAGGACAACCAGTGTGAGTGGCTTGGCTTATGGGGAGCAGAGAGGAAGTCACATGGTCAGCATTGGACTGGGCCAGGGCTGTGCCAGCGTGAGGGCAGCATCCCTGAGCTCAGGTCCACAAAGTTAAACATTGCTCAGGTCCACAAAGTTAAACAGGTGGTGGCTGGAGTCTGTGTGGAGTGATCAGCTATGCTCACAGGTATCAGGGTTTTAGTTCTGACATGCACGTAAGGGTAACTTGTGGACTAATAGCTTGCAAGAGGTAGAAACGTTTTAAAGCACTATGCATACAAGTATCTCCTAGTTCATAGAGTATGTCTTACACCGAGAAAAGGGTAGTTGTAGAGATAGTGACAAACGCCACCTCTTAATTTAGTCTCAGGGCAGCCTTTTCCTACTGTTTTTTGTTTGTTTATTTGTTTGGTTGGTTGTTTGGTTGGTTTTGTTTTGTTTTGGATTTTTTTGGTTTGTTTGTTTGTTTGCCTTGGCCACTAATATTCAGACTTTCTACCACTATTGGAACTTAGAGTCAAATTGTTTTCACACCTTCCCTTAGTGTGGGGCAGAATTGACTGACCAAAGGCCACAAGCTGATTATGTCACAGTTTTCAGTTTCTCTCAGTCCATCCACATTCTAGGATTCATGTTACTCAAAGGAATGGGAAAAAAAATCTCAAATGCCTTTAAAGTCTGGCTTGGATTATTACACTTGCATGGGTGAGTGGGCCTGGTTTGATTGCCAGGCCTATTAAGAAGAGACCTACTTCTGATCAAAAAAAAAAAAGACCTGGCAAACTGCATGCCTCATGCTTTGTTATGCTGTGAAAACTCCAAGTAATTTAGAATCAATGTGGTACAGGATAAGTATAAAAGGCAAAATTTGAATTTCATTACTTTAAAATGTCAAGAATGGGCTCTGATCGCTTAAATTAGTGTTTTGATTCTTCATTTTAAATCTGAGTGATTACATTTCTTCAAAAACTAACACATTTCTTTAAAATGGCCAAATAAAAGCTTTTATATTCTCTCAGGCATGATGTAATTCACAATGGTACATTTTTCTAGGTTTTCTTTCTTTCTTTTTTCATTTCCTTGTGTGTGTGTGTGTGTGTGTGTGTGTGTGTGTGTGTGTGTGTGTGTGTATTGAGGCCTTCAACCCCAGAGCCTCTTTACAAGCACTCTACCATTGAGCTGCACCTCCAGCCTACTTACTACTTTTTGTTTTGAGGCAAAGTCTCCCTAAGTTATGCAGGCTGCCTCTGGCCTTGAACTTGTGATCCTCCTGCCTCTGCCTCCTGAGTCACTGGGATTACAAGGTGTGTGTCACTGCGTCAGGAATTTTTTGTTAGTTTTTCAAATATGTTCAGATGAACATGAAATAGTTGGGAGAAACCATCTCCTAATTTAAATAAAAGGTTTTGTTACTTATTAAGCCTCATTGATCTAATGGGAAAAGCCATTTTATGGGCAGTAAGTAGATGTGTGCACCATATGACAACTCCATCCTCCTTTTTTCCTTTTTTGAAGTACTATTGGGCTGAACCCAGGGTCATGCATACTTTTGGAAGTGCTCTGACTCTGAGCTATACCCTCCAGCCCCCCCCCCTTTTTTTCGGTCTTGAGACAGGATCTCCCTAAGTTATACAGGCTGCCTCGGACCTCGAACTTCTTATCCTGCTGCTCCCACCTCCCAAATTGCTGGGATTATAGGCGTGAACCACAATGCCTAAGTGACAACTCCATTCTTGATGTGGATGAAGGTGACTGACCAAGGTTTCTTCCCAAGGGCACTGTGTGACTTGAGGCAGCTGAAACAAATGGACTAAAACTAACAACATTGACACCTACCCCTAGCGCTGACACCTAAGTCACATGGGAACTGGCTTCTAGTTTGTCAACTTTTCTCAGCATATATAACCTTTGAAATTATGTTTCAAAGGTAAGTGTTGTTCATTTCATAAATAGGACCTGGAACATTTTTTGTATACATTTTATTACTATTAGTTACTAGCCTGCAGCCATACCACTGTGGTGTCCCATCCTATCAGATCTTGGAAGCTAATTGGGGCCTGGTTAGTACTTGCATGGGAGACTGCCTGGGAACACCAGGTGCTGTAGGCTTGGGAGAAGGACCTGGTAGCCCACTCCCCCCAAAAAATTAGCCATTAAAAACCCTATGAATAGCAGAGAATAGTGTTTTACCTGTTGCACATAAGGTAAAAGGCATCTATTTTTATGGAAAGGCATCTATTTTTAAGCTATGAGTCAGACACCAACTCAATAGCACCCAACAACAACAACAACAACTAGGCATGAAGCTTGGTCGTGAAGCAAGCAACATGACAGTATAATTTCTGGCTGTAACTGAAGACTCATTGTACTCACCTCAGTAGCATTTGTAAAATATCTTTTCAAATAAAAATGCTTTGGATAACTGGCAATTCCTATTCCACTATTCATCATATGCAAATTCACAGGTTAATTATCCTTTTGTTATGATATTTAAAGCAAGCCATTTTATTTCTCTGAAAGGTGGCTTGAGAATTTGTTGTAAAGACAGGAAATTCCTGGAGTGGAATTTAGAAACAATTACATAAAATGTGAAAGTTCTTTCTACATTGTTTCCAAGGGGAGGGGGATTAAGGAAGATTTGATTTTAACTTTCTTCTGGAAATCAAACATGGAGTAAATTACTAGAGTAGGCTGGAAAATATTCTTTCCTATAATTCTATGACAAAAAATGTCTTGGTGTAGCATCAGGTACTTGGAGGCAAGGAATCAGGATCATTTGCATCTCGATCTGGTCTGGCCTTCTCAAGCTAGCACTCAAAGCTTATCACATTTCCTGCAGTTCTGCACCTTTCATGCAGCCTACTGGCTTTGCTCAGTTTGGAGAACAAATAGGAAGTCACTGTTTTCCACAGACTTGAGCTCCAGACCCATATAACCAAGTACTTCCATCTGTATGTTTCACAGATCTTTCAAACTTCAGTCCTTCAAAAAAGACCTTTCTGTTAGCCAGTAGCTACTACCAGTAGCCTCTGTAGTGTGAGCGGTCCTCCAGGCTTGACAGAATCACCATCTTGAAACAGAACACCTGGGATAACCTGGAGACTTTGGTCTGCAGTCAGGGCAACAGAATTAGCCAAACTATACAGCACAGCAGGGCTGGGGGTTAGCTCAGTTGGTAGAGTGCTGCTATGTGCTCTCTGAGGCCCTGGTTCAATCTCCAGCACCACAAAATTGGGAGAAGGATGTGGCAGCCCACTCCCTAAACAAAAGCCATTGAAAACCTTGTGAATAGCAGGGAAGCACTGACATAGTGCTGGGCATGGTACAGTGTCAGAGAATGTTTCATCTGTTGTACATAGGGTCACTATGAGTCAGACCTGACTCGATAGCACCTAACAGCAACTCAGATGATATGGAAAGGCATCTATTTTTAAGCTAAGAAACATAGGTCTGTTAAATAACTTATTGCCATACTCACCCCAAATGATCATGCTCAAATTAGGTACATATTATTATTGAGGTTTAAACAATAGTTCATGTGTGATTTTTAGAAGCTCTACCAATACGCCAACAATTGTACAACCAACTATGAAGGTTAAACTTTGTGAAAATGAAACTATGTATGATTTGGTCTGTCACAACTTGAAAATAATCAGCTTGTAGGAAGGTTGTGTTCTGTTAGCTAGCACCTTTGTATAACTGCCAGATAGGTGCTAAATGGAGGCATGCAGATAACAGAAGTTTCTTTTGGAATCTTATAATTTTAGTGTTACAAGGCAAATTTGGCTGCTATGAAGTCATACTACTTTTATTCACTGTTTAGTGTTTTTTAAAAAGTTTAAAAGATTCTGAAAAAATATTAGACTTGTCTTTTAAAGGATGTGGTAAAATGTACATGGCATGATCAATAAAAAAAGTTCTAACTTACATTGTGTCAATCAACTAAATGGGTAGGAGAGAAATACAACAATGTGATTGTGATATGAAAGTTACACTTTTTAAATTTTTTGGCATTTGTTACAATCTTATTGCTATTTCCTAGAAATTCAAATTTTAGGTAACTCTACAAATTAGAAGCCAATTATTAAGAGTGATTGAAAGACACTAAGGCATTGTGTGTTCCTTTTTTCCATTCCCTTGGACACATATGAAACTGTTTTCTTAATGGAGTGAGATGAAGAGAAGAGGGATCCTTGGAGTGTTTTATAGGTTGCCACAGAAAGCTGAGTGACCAGTGCAGAGCAGTCAGGACAGGAAGAAGTGAGAGTGGCTAGCTTTGGAATAGTATTTACACTTAAACAGGGTTAGCTCTTAGAAGGAAATAACAATATAATCCTGAGTTGGGAAATAAGTGTGGGCTAGTCATTATAAGATTGAGGTTGTCCAAGATTTTGCTTTGCTTGGCTCTATAATCAACACCCGTGGAAGCAGCAGTCAAGAAATCAAAAGACGCATTGCTCTAAGAAAAGCTGTGGCAAAAGATCTCTTTAGAGTACTGAAAAGCAAAGATGTCACATTGAAGACAAAGGTGCGTCTGACTCATGCCATGGTATTTTCAGTGGCATCATATGGTTGTGAAAGCTGGACATTGAACAAGAGAGGCAGAAAAAGAATTGATGCTTTTGAATTGTGGTGCTGGAGACGTCTATTGAATATACCATGGACTGCCAAAAGAACCAACAGATCTGTCCTAGAAGAAGTACAACCAGAGTGCTCCTTGGAAGCAAAAATGGCCAAACTGCGTCTTACATATTTCAGACATGTAGTCAGAAGAGAACAATCCCTAGAGAAGGACATCATGTTTGGAAGAGTGTCAGGTCAACGCAAAAGAGGAAAACCCTCCAGCAGATGGATTGACACAGTGTCTGCAACAATGGGCTTAAACATAAATAAGATGGTTTGCCTGGCACAGAATCGGCAAGTGTTTCAATCTGCTGTACATAGGGTCGCTATGAGTCGGACTCGACAGCACCTAACAACAACAACAAGTCATTATAATTTGAGGTTACTACTCATCCCTTGTGGCTATGTCATTCTTTACTATACTGGTGTGTGTTGTTTTCTCTGTGGAGAGGGGAGGCAGAACATGCAGTGTTACCCAAATCCTACCACAGATACAACTTGGCAACACACCATAAATGTGGACTGCCAGAATTCTTGTCTGCTATTACTATTCCTTCCACCTGAGGTCTGTCTGGGGGTTTACATTTTTAACAACTGTTCCTGTTGATTCTCAACTATGGGCAATTTGGAAAAACACTTCTTGTTTTTGTTTGTTCTTTGTTTGGAGAGTTCAAAACAGAAGTTTTGTAGAGAAATTTCTCGTGGATTTTTAAACTGGAAGTTACACCCCTTTTATGGGAAGCCATTAACAGCATTTAGATGGAGTTGATTCATTCTAGGGTGGCCAAAATTATGACTGTCCCTGAACCAGATATTAGGTAAAGTGATTGGCCCCTCACGGAAAGAAAAAACAGACTTTAATAAACATTGTGCTGTACTTTGAATCTTGAATGTCTCCCAAAGGTCCATGTGTTAAAGGATTGGATCCAGCATGGCACTATTGAGAGGTGGAAATTAGCAATGGGGCCAAGTGGGAGGTCTTAGCTTATTGCCGGGTGACTTCAAAGGGAATTGTGGGACACACATGCCTTCCTTTCTCTTTTTTTGGTTCCTGGCTATGAGGCGGCCAGTTTTTCTCCATTGTACACTCCTGCCATGATGTGAAACCTCCCCATAACCAAAGCAATGAGACCAATTGATCATGGACAGGTATCTCACAACTGGGAGTCAAAGTCAACCTTTTCTCTTTGTAAGTTGATTATTTCAGGTGTTTTATTATAGTGATGGAAGCTCACTAATGGACACTGTAAAAGAAACATCATTTGTCCTTTGTACATTTTGCCCTTATCTTTTGTAAGAAGTTTGTTATCCTTTGATACATAATTTTTTTAATGTTCTAGTTTGTCAGGGAAGACCTTTATGTTTCTGCTCATTTCTTAGTCTCTTATCTACATTTAGCTGATTATTGTTGTTGTTGTTAGGTGCCCTCAAGTTGCGTCCAACTCATAGCAACCTTCACAGGGTTTTCAATGGCTGATTGTTTAGAGATTGCCTCGGGAGTGGATTGCTACATCCTTCCCCCATTTTTGCGGTAATGGGAATCAAACCTGGGACCTTGGAGACTGCAGAGTAGCACTCTACCACCTGGGCTAAATCCCAGCCCCATTTAACTGATTTGTTGTTGTTGTTGTTAGGTGCCGTCGAGTCGGTATCCGACTCATAGCGACCCTCATAGGGTTTTCAATGGCTGACTGTTTCGGGATTGCCTTAGGAGTGGATTGCCAGGCCCTTCTCCCATTTTTGCGGTGCTGGGAATTGAACTCGGGACCTCAGAGACTGCAGCGCAGCGCTCTACCCACTGAGCTAAATCCCAGCATTTAACTGATAGTGACCACTAAATGTCTTGATAACTATCTTTGTAGTTTCTATATGCAATATACACAATAGAGGAAATATTCTGCATTACCCAGTTTATGTTTAGTACTAATTTTAAATACTTTTAAATGCACAGTAATGACATTTATTAGTCTTTGTTACTTACTGCTAAGATAACATTCAAAAGTTATCAATTTTCTCTGACTTAGTCCTCATTTACTAACACTTGAGAAAATGATAAATTAGGGAGTGTTTCACTACCAAGCGTCTGAATCAGCACTGTCTCCCTCACCCCTTCTCTCCCTCTCTCGGTTTCATTTTCTGCTGAGATTTGCTAGTCTTATTCCTCCAATATATCCTTGAAGAGAAAAACAAATCACTTCTCTGAATATTATAAATCAGAGCAGCAGTCCATAAAAGCTTAATGTTCGTAGCTGTACCAACTTATTAAATCAAGCTGAAGATATTGAAGCATAAAAGATAAAATGTATCTATCTTTCAAAGACAATTTTCTGAGATGAAAGGAAAAAAAATAAGATATAGGTTACATCTAAACTGATCATCCTTTTGAAATCTTCCATATAAATATTCTCTACCTGGGGATTTTGAGTAAGCTAAATATAACATCTGGGCTGGGATTTAGCTCAATTGGTAGAGCACTTCTCTGAATTCTCTGAGGTCCCCACTTTGATTCCCAGCACTGCAAAAGTGGGAGAAAGACGTGGCAATCCACTCCCAAGGCAATTCTGAAACAATCAGCCATTGAAAACCCTATGAGGGTCGCTATGAGTCAGACGTGATGTGACAGCACCTAACAACAACAACAACAAATATAACATCTGGTTTTTAAGAAAAGTTTTAATACAAATAAATGCTAGATTTTATCGGAGTACAGAACAAGATCTGACCAGAAACCATGGAATTAGATACTGATATGAAAGATTAGAATCTTTCTGCCATGAAAGATTCCTCTTTTAATGTCAGACATTTGGTGATTAATTTCACATTTGTCATTTTCTGTATTTGCATAAAGTCCAGCCAGACTGTCTATGCAAATGTTTTTCATTAATTAGATTTGATTGTATTGCCTGCACTGGGTATCAAAATTATATTTACAATAAATATTTCCAATAAAATTTAAGTATGTGCAAATACTACTAGGGTAATGAAAATCCTATGAAGAAGTCTATTCTTTCCTCTGCTTCCAAAGAGTCAAGACAAAAGTTAAAGTCTAGATTTTGATGGGTAGAAATATAAACATATTTTAATCATTGGAATATAAAACACTATATTTTGTCTCCAATGATTTCAAGTCATATAAATGAACCTCGTACAGAAGAGAGATATTACCCTATGTTCTGCTGTTCACTATTAACCATTATATAACTTTGAATATTTTGAGATGTTATAGTCAATATAATGATCTTTTTGTGGAGTTGGGAGGTTTTAATACAGAAGCTGTTAACATTTTTTAAAAGTTGTCTACATTATTGCTTTGAGTTATAATTTTTAAAAAATAACTTATAACTGTCACAGTATCAGAATCTGTATCTTTTCTTTTCTTTTCTTTTCTTTTCTTTTTTTCCTCCTGGTGGCACTGGGGGGGGGGGGATGGTTGAACCCAGGACCTTGCATATTTTACAAATACTCTACCATCGAGTTGTACTTCTAGTTCCATTTTTATTTTATTTTTTATCTTGAGACAGAGTCTTGCTAAGTTATTCAGGCTGCATCTGGCCTCAAACTTTCAATCCTCCACTTCTGCCTCCCATGTCACTGGGAAAATAGGTGTGTGCCACCATGCCTGGCCTACATTAGTTTTGCAGTGATAACTGCAAAACAATTTACCATGAACTTCACAGCTTGAAATAACACATTTATGATTCCAGAGTCTTGTGGGTCAGGAGCCTAGGCAGGCTATGCTGAACATTCTGTTTAGGGTACCACAAGGCTGTGGTCAAGATATCAACTGGCCTGAGCTCTTATCTGGAGGCTTTGGAGGAGAATCTACTGTTAGGCTCATTCTGCCCATTGGCATAACTTAGTGCTATGCAGTTATTAGACTGAAGTTCCATTTCCTTGCTAGCTGTTGGTCAGGGTGTATTCTCAGATTCAAGGGCACTCACATTTCTGGGCAGTGGCTCCCTCCAACTTCAAAATCAGCAATAGCACATAGAATTTCTCCAGGTGTCCAGTCACCCTGACTTCCACTTCTACTTTCCTCTTCTGCCTTTTAAAGTGTATTCTCTTCTACCAGAGGGTAATCTCCTAGCTTGAAGTCACCTGACTAAGTTCAACTGCCAAATTCTTTCCCAGCAGTACCTTGATCAGTATGTGATTGAATAATCAAGGAATGGGAATCTTGGGGGACCATTTCCAGACCTCTACTAAACACAATACCCTCAGAATACAGGTACCTGAAGTGCCTGTGAATTCTGTCTTGCAGATAGATCCTTTATAGAGTATTGGCAAATATCACACAATAAAATATTAGAAAGGAATTTAGAAAAGTATTAAGTGTTTTATTAAACCACAGATTTGAAGTCAATTACATTTTATGAGGAATGAAGAAGAGAATATTGCTTCCATTAGCCAGGACATTTAGGACATTTGATTTTTTCAAACTTTTCAAGTGACTTGAATGACTATAATAATACAGTACAAAACCTGCCAACCCAAAACTGCACAGTCTATTATTATAGAAAGAATGGCAAATCTTAAGAAAAAATGTGGCATATCAATTATAGGAACATTTATTTCTCCTATGACTTTTATTTAAAGGGACACATTCTTCTTAAAAATGTAGATCTGCACAAGAAAGTTCTATGACACAGAGGAATGAAAAAATATTTTCTATAAAAATCAGTTTTACCATTCCAAACCTCACCTGCGGCCACATTAGTTTAACCTGAGATTTCCAGTTTTCTTTTAAAAAAAATTTGGAAAATGAGATTTCAGATCCTTTATTATTAATGCCTTTATACTTTATATACCCTTTAATATCTTAAGAAATTTTGTTTTATTTTTGGCTTTTTTGGTACTGGGGATAGAACTCAGGGTCTCCACACCCTAGGCAAGTGCTCCACCAATGAGCAACACCTGCAGCCCAAAAAGTTATATTTTAAATCCCTAGCAGAGATCAGGGAGAAGGACATCCAATCCACTCCAGAAGCAATCAGCATTGAAAACCCCATGAGAGTCCCTAAGAGTCAGGCTCATCTTGAGAGAACCTAACTACAACACAGAGATAAAGGGCAATTGGTAACCATCTTTTCTAGGAATCAAGAAGGAGAAAAAACATATTTTCCCTTGAATACCACTCAACAACAAAACTAATGAATTCTCCATTGCTAATAGTCCAGGTACAAGAGCAGGATGCTAAGAAAGGAGAGTTGCAAAGTCCTATGAGCAAAACGTTATGAGCCCTGTCATTATTCTTTAGTTCTGTTTTGTCATGACAACTATGCTAACCTGAAAATATTTCTTTCAGGAACAGCTGTAGAATATAGAAGGTACTTCTAAATTGTAAATAGGCCAATAGAAAGAAAACCTTGCTTGAACTAAACACAGAGCATGACATATGGAAGACACCATGGCCGGGGATTCAATAAAGACACCAAATTTTGATGTGGAGAATGTTTCTTAATCTTGTAACAACTTGACCTCTGCTATTGTAGCCTGAACATGCATATTTTCCACCCATAATCCCCCTTTGAACAAAATGTTCTCAGGGCTGGTTTGACAATCTGACTACAGAAGATCCTTCAGATGGAAAAGGACAAATAAATAGTGTTATGATGATGCTGAACATGAGTAAGCATCTTAACAAAACACTTTGGATGTCTCCATTCCCTTCCCTAAAATGAGTCATTAGATCAACAAACTACAGAGAACTAGAATATATTTTACATTAATATCTTCCCACCATTGAGGAAACAAAATTCCACCTCCATCTGGTAGAGTCCCAACTGGTCCTGAGAATTAAGTTGACATAAGAAAGAATAACAGGAGAAAAGCAAATGAATTTATTTAATCTGCGTTTTACATGACATGTTGTTGTTAGGTGCCATCGAGTCGGTATCTGACTCATAGTGACCCTATGTACAACAGGCACAACACTATTATCAGTGCTTTGCTGCTGTTCATAGGGTTTTCAATGGTGGATTGATTTTTGGGAGTGGGTTGCCAGGTCCTTCTCCCAAGCCTACAGCACCTGGCATTCCCAGGTGGTCTCCCATCCAAGTACTAACCAGGCCCGACCCTGCTTAGCTTCTGAGATCTGAAGGAATTGGATGCCACAGGGCTATGATTACAGGCTTTACATGACACAGAGCCCTCATAAAAAGAAAGTAGGGCCAATCACTTATATGCTGAATTGGATAATGAGTAGGAAATTATAAGATGTGATCAGGCAAAGGGGTTTGAGGTGGGGCATTTACCTGGGTAGAGATGTGCCCAAGAAGTGAGCACAAGGTTGTGCCCATCTTGTGAGTATTTGTACACTTCTTCTACCTCAACCTCCTATTCTTGAGGATGAGAATGCTATGCCTTTGGTATCGGGAAAGATCTTTCACATGGGAACTTCATCTTCTGATTTTAAGAATCTGAAAAGAGGTCAGAGTAATCTTATTGCAACTGCTTGCAAGTACCTTTAATTCAACATAGCTGTCATGCCAGAGTGGCACATACTTAATTGCTTGCCACTATTGAATTTGCAGACCATATGTCTGTACAGTTGGAAGAACCATTCAGGGCCACATTTGCTCTCTGCTCTGACTACTGCTCTTGTTGTTGTTGTTGTTGTTAGGTGCCGTCCAGTCAGTATCCGACTCATAGCGACCCTCTGTACAACAGGGGAACCACTATTGTCAGTGCTTCTCTGCTGTTCATAGGGTTTTCAATGGCAGATTGATTATTGGGAGGGGGTTGCCAGGTCCTTCTCCTACAGCTTCTGGTTTTCCCAGGCGGTCTCCCATCCAGGCACTAACCAGGCCTGACCCTGCTTAGCTTCCGAGATCTGATGGGATTGGACGCCACAGGGCTACAGCTGCAGACTACTGCTCTATCCTCCCTAAAAGTCCTCCTTTAGCTCTATCTTCTCTAAAAGCCCTCCTTTAGGCTAT
>VMDO01004733.1:61856-121170 GCA_007922755.1 Pedetes capensis
GGATGGGAGACCGCCTGGGAACACCAGAAGCTGTAGGCTTGGGAGAAGGACCTGGCAACCCCCTCCCAAAAATCAATCTGCCATTGAAAACCCTATGAACAGCAGAGAAGCACTGACAATAGTGTTTCCCCTGTTGTACAGAGGGTCGCTATGAGTCGGATACCGACTCGACGGCACCTAACAACAACAACAACAAGCAACTGGGGTCAATCCAGTAAATGATCGTGTGGAGCTCAGAAACTATTAATGTCCCTAATGGACAGCCTGGAGGAGGGGCGGCAGGTTGCTCACTGGCAAACATCAGTGAGCTCTTTTAGCCCCAGAGGTAAAGCTATCCCTTGACACAGAGATGTAAGCAACCCTTTTTCTTGGGAAAACTCGCCTAAAAATAATGTAGCATTGAAACCTCAAACCCATCTTAGATTCCAGCTCTGCGCTTGCAGCAGCCAGCCACATTCATGTCAGCTTCCAAGACACTAGACCTTTTCTTCTGAACTTAATCTTCTAAACCGTTCGCTATTGAACTCAACTTACTACCGAACGGTGATATCTTGGCTGAAAAAAGAGTCAAGTCACTCAACTTTTTTATAGCAAGCCAGGCTTTGTGATGAAGGTAAAAGAGAAAGAAAAGAAGCTATCTTTATAGCCTTACTTAGTAGTGGTTTACCCCATTGTGGAAATGGGATATTTCCTACATTTCTATCTGTGCTTGAGCCAAAATAGAATTCTCTCTGGTTTTAAATGGACAGGAAGGCTTTGTCGTCGATGTAATGTTTTGAGAACTGTATAGGTAAAAGCCATCCATTAAACTGATTAAGATTCAATTTATGCCTTATACATCATTTTTTTCAACAATAAAACACAACTTCATGATGACTACAGTTATAAAGGCCAACATAAAGTGTTTGCTGGAGTAGTGATTTAACTTTTTACATAAAATGTTATTTAGTCCTCACAACTACATATGAAGTACTATCACCTCAATTTGATAAATATGGGAACTGAAGCATAAGACAATTGACTTAGGTTATACAATTGGTGAGTGATATATTAAAATTTGAGCCCAGAAAATCTGAACTCTTAACCATTATTCTACGGCGGTTTGGAAAGATATATTATTCTTAAGTGTCTTTTGAAAAACTGGAGTACACACTCATTTGCCCAAATTTTGAGTCCTTAAATAGAAGTAACTCCTTTCTAGATCAGTAGAAAGGAGCTAACATGAAGGAAGTCACTTTTTTAAACTTTTTTATTAGTAATTTTTAATGTACAATTTAATGAGTCTCATTATGACATTTCCACATATGTATTTCGTTTTACATTGCTCACATAACTTCCCCCTTACCCTCTCATGACCCTCCTCTCCTATCCCAACCCTCCCCACCAATGGTCTCCTTTCTATTTGCTTGTGTTTTGTGAGAATATTTATCTATATATATGCATCCTGATTTTGATATCAATCCAAACTGTTTTCTATAGTGATCTACCTTTTTGAATTCTCAGCAGTATTACTTGAGTGATCTAGTCTGCATTATTGCCAGCATTTGGTATTACCACTATTTTTTATTTTAGCTATTCTAATAGTTTTTTTTCTATCTTCCCCAATTTTTCCAACATACTCATGAAGTTGTGCTGTTTACATTGAAATTAACCTCTCCCCCTTCATCCCTCCTCGTTTTCTCTCCTCCCCCTCCCATCTTCTCCAGTCTTCCCTTCCCTCTGCTATATCCCTCCCTCCTTCTTTCCACTCCTTAAATTATCCCTTGTACACTAAGTTTAATTGTGAATATTTTATATATCAATTTATATATATATAGGACTTTTTCTTCCTTT
Source organism: Pedetes capensis (assembly GCA_007922755.1). Lineage (NCBI taxonomy): Eukaryota > Metazoa > Chordata > Mammalia > Rodentia > Pedetidae > Pedetes > Pedetes capensis. Next base: position 63,690 of record VMDO01004733.1, read on the forward strand.
AAGTAAGATTCAGCTCCCACATATGAGTGAGAACATATGGTATTTTTCTTTTTGAGCTTGGATTCATTCATTTAAAATGACATTCACCAGTTCTGTCCATTTTGCTGCAAATGATTATTTTATTTTGTATTGCTGAGTACTATTCCATTGTGTATATATACCATAATTTTTTATGCATTCTTCTGTTGATGAGCTCCTTGGTTGGCTCCATATCCTTGCTATTGTGAAAAGTGCTGCATTGAATACAGAGATGCAGGTGTCTCTGTGGTATGATGACTCATCTTCCTTTGGGTATATTTCCAGTAGCAGTATAACTAGGTCATATGTCAGTTCTATTTTTAGTTTTCTGAGTTATCTCCATATTGGTTTCCAAAGTGGTTGAACCAATTCACAGCCCCACCAACAGTGCAAGAGGGTTGCCTTTTCTCCACTCCCTTGCCAACATTTGTTGTTATTTGTTTTATTGATTTTGGCCATTCTTACTGGAGTAAAGTGGAATCTCAGAGTTGTTTTGATTTGTATTTCCCTAATGGCTAGGAATATTGAGCATTTTTTCATGTGTTTCATGGCCTTACAAACTTCTTCATTTGAGAACTGTCTATATTCAGTTCCTTTGCCCACTTGTGTATTGGATTATTTATTGTCTTGGGATTTGCTTCCATGTGCTCTTCGTAAATTCTCAAAATTAATTCCCTGTCAGAGGTATAGGATGTGAAGATTTTCTCCCAGTCAGTGGGCTCTTCCTTAACTCTGTTGATTATTTCCTTTGCTATACAGAGGCTTTTTAATTTCATATAATCCCATTTATATACTATTGTTGCAATTTCCTGAAAAACTGGAGTCTTATAAACAAAATGCTTTCTTTTGCCTATATGTTGGAGCATATTGCCTATCTTTTCTTCTAGTAATTTTAATGTTTCTGGTTTTATGTTGAGGTCTTTTATCCATTTCGAGTTAACTTTCATGCACATTGAGAGGTGCAGATCTGTTTTCATTTTTCTTCAGGTAGAAATCCAAGTTTCCCCATGCCATTTGTTGAAGATAATCCAAGTTTCCCTGTGCCATTTGTTGAAGAGGCTATCGTTTCTCCAATTTTCCTGTTTTGCTCCTTTGTCAAAATTTAGGGGCTACAGATGCATTGGTGTATCTCTGGGTCCTCAATTCTGTTCCATTGGTCTTCAGGCCTATTTTTGTGCCAGTACCAAGCTGGTTTTGCTACTACTGCCCTGTAGTATAGATTAAAGTCAGGGATTGTGATACCACCTGCACTAGTTTTGCAGGTTAAGAGTGCTTTGGCTATACACGGTCTTTTGTGTTTCCATACGAAATTTTGGATGATTTTTTCTATTTCTGTAAAGTCTGTCATTGAAATTTAAATTGCAATTGCATTAAATCTATACATTGCTTTTGGTAGTATAGCCATTTTTAAAATATTGATTCTCCCAATCCATGAGCAGGGGAGGTCCTTCGACCTTCCAGTATCCTCTGCGAGTTCTTTCTTTAATGTTGTGAAATTTTGCATCTAGAGGTCTTCAGGGTCTCTGATTAGATTGATTCCTAAGTACTTAAGTTTTGGTGGGCTATTGTGAAAAGGGTTGTGGCCTTAATTTCCTTCTCTACCTGCTCACATTTGGTGTAAAGGAAGGCTACTGATTTTTGAGTATGACTTTTGCATCCTGCCACTTTGCTGAAGGAGTTAATTAGGTCTAAAGCTTTTCTAGAAGAGTCTTCAAGGTCCTTTAGGGTAAAGTATCATGTCATCTGCAAATAAGGATAATTTGACCTCTTCTTTGCTTATCTGCATCCCTTTGAGTTCTTTCTCTAGTCTAATTCCCCCGGCTAGGACTTTAATCACAATGTTAAATATGATAGGAGAGAATGTACATCCTTGTCTTGTTCCAGATCTCAGAGGAAATGGTTTAAATTTTTCTCCATTTAAGATGATGTTGGCTGTAGGTCTGTCATAAATGGCCTTTATGGTGTTAATATATTATCCTGTTATGCCTATCTTTTCCAGGGTTTTTGTCATGAAAAGGTGTTGTACTTTGTCAAAGGCCTTCTCAGTGTCAGTTGAGATGACCATCTGATATTTGTTGGTAAGCCTCTTGCTATGTTGAAGGAAGTCACTTTTTTCCAAATGTTTTCTATGTCCTCAGCATCTAAATTTATGATGCTGACTCCAAAGTAGTTTATCTTGGTTAATAGTTAAAAATAACATTCACAATGTTATACAAAGAACTTCCTCATATAATCCCCTTCATTCTGTGATGCTCAAAAGAGTAAATGCATGAGAAAAAGCCTAAGGGTATGTGTGTGTGTGTGTGTGTGTGTGTGTGTGTGTGTGTGTCCTAACTGCTTTGTCATTGCACTTATTTGAATGTTATTTAACCCACTCAAAAAATCAGTAACTTAGGGTTATTACCATCACTGTATTATATCTACCAAGCTAACAGATTCACCCATACTTACAGTACCTGAGCACAGCCCTGCTACAAGATCCTAGAGGTAGTGAAGGCAGAAGAGCAATCAGAAACTCAATTCTTCTAGCCACAAAATGGATTCATTTTCTGTTCTGATTGCTTTATGAGTGGTGTTTGATTGAGTTTTTATATTTTGCTCCATATTTTCTCAGAATTTTTCTAGGCATGCATTTAACTGAGTAATTAATAAGAACTTTCTTTTAGGAGAGAGAAAAAGGGATTTTTTTCTCCAATATCCATTCTACCCCATGTCACTACCAGCAGGAGATGCCACCCAGTGCTGCTGGCTGTACAGCCTATAGAGTTCTTTTTACAGACCTCTACTCAGGGCTGGGGTTTAGCTCAGCTGGTAGAGTACTGCTCTGTACTCTCTGAGGCCCTGGATTTGATCCCCAGCACCTCAAAAATGGAAGAAGGGTGTGGCAATCCACTCCTGAAGAAATCCTAAAACAATCAGCCATTGAAAATCCTGTGAGGATTGCTATGAGTTGAGTATGACTTGACAGCACCTAACAACAAACAGCAACTCAAGCAAGGCCAGGATCTTGATTTATGCTGCAGAAAAGAATCTCAGAATGAGTCAGTGCAGCTCAGTGGTACAGCACTTGCCTAGCACAAACAAGGCCCTAGGTTGAACCCTCCCCTACCCCAGTACTAAAAGAGGGTAGGAAGAAAGGAAGGAAGGAAAGAAGGAAAGAAATGAGACAGGGAGAGAAAAGAAATTACTCTTGAGATTCATGGAGAACTATGTCTGTGTTACTTGATCCTACATAAAAGGTATCAGAGTGAGCACATTTATTATTGAAAGACTGTCAAAAGAAACTTATAGATATAGTATCCAATGTCTTTGCTTCTGGTCAGATGCCAGATACAAAGTAAACACAATCTATGTTCCTTGTACCTAAAAAGCCCTAACCAGAGTTTAAGTTAGTGAAAACTTGTTTGCTAAATAGCCCTCAAAATGAGAAGGTGTGGCTCAACTAAGAACAAAGGGCAATGCATAACATAAGAGCTCCCATTTTTACTTATAGCTGAGTACAAAAGCCTTGTTGAAATATAATACAATGATGCAATGTGTGTCAACTAATGTGCATTTAACCAAGTCTAAGTTTTAAAACTGCCTGCCGCCATACCACTGTTGCGTCCGATTCTGTCAGATCTCGGAAGCTACGCAGGGTCAGGCCTGGCTGGATAGGAGACCACCTGGGACAACCAGGTGCTATAGACTTGGGCGAAGGACCCAGAAGCCCACTCCCAAAAAACAATCTGCCATTGAGAACCCTATGAATTACAGAGAAGCAGTAACAATACTGTTTCCTTGTTGTACATAGGGTCGCTATGAGTGGGACACTGACTTGATGGCACCTAACAACAGCAACAACAACAACAACAACAACAACAAATTTTAAAAGAGTCTCCACCATTGGTGAAGAGGGAGCAATGGAGGAGGAGGGTCATGAGAGGGTCAGGAGGAAATTAATGTGAGCAATGTATGGTGAAATGCATGTATGGAAATGTCATAATGAGACTCATTAAGTTGTACATTAAAATTACTAATAAGAAATTTTGAAAAAATAGTCTTATATGTAAATGAAAGTTAGACTCATAGACTATGGATTTTTGTTGTATTTGTTTTAATGAAGTTAAGACTATCAAGATATTTTCTTAGATATTTGCTAAGGTAACAAAGCTAAGTTGTACATTGCAAATTTTCTTCCTAAAGAGGAATTATATCAAAATTTTGGACAATGGAATCCAGACTTTGCTTATAGGATCTCTTTTTAAAATATATTGCACCAAGTTCCAAGCCCTTTTAATACAAATATCTTTCATTACTTGGTTACTCCTGGAAGCAAAGAGTTGAAAAAAAAAAAAAACAGACATCTTTTCTTACTAGTGTTTAGACTCTTCTAATCAACAGATACCTCTGACCTAATGTTGTTTTTGTTAGGTGCCCACTAGTCAGGTCCAACTCATAGCAACCCTATGCACAACAGAGTGAGATACTCCTTGATTCCTTGACCCTGTGCCATGCATGCCCAGCTTCTCTGTTATTCATAGGGTTTTCTTTTTCTTCTTCTTTTTTTCTGTTTTTGCCTATGGATGTTAATTGAAACTGTGGATACTACACTCTCTTCTTTTTTCATAAATTGGACATTCTTCTAAGCACAGACTCTATATCTATACATCCCTATTAATAACATTTATTATATACTTTCTTTAGCCACTAGTGAAAGATAAATGTTTCATATTCACTCTAAAATTCACTCTGTTATTATGCATTAGATACTATATTTCATAATTGACATCTTGTTACTCTTTCTACTCTGTTTTCATTGCTCTGTAGTACATTACATTCTAGCATTGCTTATTGGCCTTTTAGCTAAGAGCAACTATAGTACCTTCTGGTATTTTAGTGCTAGCCAGTTACCAGTTTTCACAATTCAATCATCAAAGACTTTATGGCAGTCTACAATATGAAGTCTCTTATTAATGAACCAATAGAATAGGGTTTTCCATTTGCAAAATACTCAGGGGAATTCCATCATTTAAATGCAATTTCAGGTTATTCTGCTCATATTAACAAAGAAAATGTTACTGGAGATTAAAGGACAGCATATGCTGAGATGAAAGTGTGCTATTTTTGTTTATTGAATACTCATCCTAGAGAGTTTTATTTATTTTGGTAATGAATTCTATTCTGAATTTTTCTTTTCTTTCTCATTCTTAGCATGTGAAATTTACTACTTTCCCTTTTCCTCTTTACCTCCTGAAAATTCTTAAATCATAACTGATTGGATGGTACACAGCTGTGTCTTAAAATATATAATCTGTGCTGAGAAAGCAAGCAAGCTAAACATTCCTTGTGTCAATATGACAATCTTAAATTTCTTTTGAAAAAGTATTTAAAACGAAAATGTGCAGTGATGCAGTAATCATGTATTTTGGTGAAGAATCTCTTAAGTGACATCCCAGTGCTTTGCAAGTGTTCCTGAGGAAGGAATACACATAGAAATAAGGAAAATTCTTACTTAAGTTAAATGAACTGTAAAATTTGGAGAAGGAGCCATTATAGCAAATCTCAGGTTTAAAAATGTTTTCTGTCTGTTTTAATTTTATGAAGACTCACGTTCTTCATTTTAAAAGTAAGAATTTTAATTAAATTGCTCTCAAAGATTTTTCCCAGCTGTCTAACTTCAAAATTCACAGTGCCTTTGCAGGAAGACTGATTTTCATGTCCTCCTCACACCTGCTTTGGGTTTTTAAAACATCTGCTTTTAAAAGATGTTTCCACTGATGGCCAGCTGTGTCCCTTCTCATATGACTTCTTATCAGGGACCTGGTTTGTACAGTAGTATCTAATCAGCTTTAAAAATGTTTTTAAAGCTGTCATAGAATTTGCAAATATAACTACTACTTTAAAAGATGCCTGTTCTATTTTTCTGAACCTGAAAAATAGATAACAATAAATTATAACCTTGTCCAAATGACCTACGTGTGATATCTTTTGCTTTTCCCAGTATTAAATGTCAATGAAGTGGACATGAGCTATAAATAGTGAATCAATTGTACCAAAATTAAACTGATCCTGGATCTAAGATTTTGAAGACAGAACAGGATTGAGTGCTGCATTTTAGAATAGGATTAGCCAGGGGACTGTGGACGGGTTGGAAAGAGGTCATCCTGATTAAGACAAAGAAAATCAAATCCTTAGCCAGAAACCATTAGCAACTGATCCACAGTCAAGTGAGTAGGTGGCTTTGAGGCAGCAGGAAAGCTCTTTTAAGTGAATAAGTGGCAATTTCCTGTTGTTCTGAGCTCAATAGATTTATTTCAGGAACATTCCTAAGGCTGAGAAACTATTGAAGTGAAGGTATATTATCTCCCTTTACCTATGATATTATTTTCAGGCGAGTAAGTGATTGCTTTTTGTGTCTTCACATCTCTGCAAATTTTTAAAAATTCTTTTTCCTCATCAATAGCCATATAATGTGAAACTCCCCAGAATACAGCATTTGATTTATATTTTTTATGTAATGGCATTTCAGTATCTTTAATACTGACTCAGATACCTTGTCACCTGTAACTTAATAGGTATGGTTTTCTCTGTAGCTGTAAAATAAAAAAGTGAATTTTAACCCAGTAGAATAAGACAGATAAGTAAAAACTCATAAACATAACAGACACAGTATTCTTCTAATTGCATTATAGAAATTGTATGAACCATTTTCAGTGCAAAAATTGAGCTATATGAGATATTTTGGCAAGAATATGTGGAGTGAGATAAAGAGGAAATAATTGTGTAATATGCATACTATTAATAGAAGTTGGACTTAATTTTTAAAAACTAGTTTCTAAGAACCAGAATATTTCAAAATCTGAGAATAGAAACTATTAAATGATCGTGTAGCTAGGGGAAGATGGAAGAAAGGGGACAGGTTGATCAATGGGTACTAAGTTAGAATTAGGTAGGAATAAGAAGTTCTGGTGTGCTACTGCACAAGAGGATGACTATGCATAATGATGACTATATATAATGTATTATATGTTAGAAAAAGCTAGGAGAAAGGATTTTGAATGTTTTACTATAAAAATGGTAAATGGGGAGATAGACATATTTAACCCAATTTAAACATTCCACAATGTGTATATGTATTAAAACATCCCATGATACCCCATTAGTATGTACAATATTTAATGTTTTTATGTGCCAGTTAAAATTAATATAATTTAAGTTAAAAAAATAGTTCTCTTGATGTAGCTCAATGTGTTCATCAGCTTTCTTTCTATCACAGTAAGAAATACCTGAAATAAATCAACCTTTGAGGACATAAAGTCTCTTTTGGATCATAGCTGCAGAGATTTCAGTCCATGATCACTTAGCCCTGTTGCTGGGCTTGATGCAGTTTAGTAATCATGCCAGGAATCCATATTGAAGAAAGCCTGTTCATCTCATGGTTTCCATGAAAAGGATGAGAAGAAAAATAGGAGGGGAAATGGGAGGAGGAGGAGAAGGAGTAGGAGGAGGAGGAGACCAGCATCCTTATATCTCCTTCAAGGGAACACCTCCAGTGATTTAATTTCCTTCTACTATGTCCCACCTCCTCAGGGTTCCACCACCTTCCAGTTAGTGTGACAGGCTGGCAACCAAGCCAGCAACATATGGAACTTTAGGGAACATTTAGATCCTAACTGTAGCACTCAATAGTGTTTCTATGATCATGCTGAAAAGTGGTAAATAATCATGCTGGAATTGACAGACCATTGGAGAAACATAAAATACCTTCTAGTGGCTTGAATATTAAATATATTCAGGCTATTTCTATCTGATAATTTATACCTTTAGGACTTCTTCAAGTCCCTTTCACCTAAGAAAATGCTAAGGTAACTAAAACTCAGAATTTTATAGATTTCTATTACAACCTAGCCTGCAGCGGTAGCCCTGTGGCATCCAATCCCATCAGATCTCGGAAGCTAAGCAGGGTCGGGCCTGGTTAGTACCTGGATGGGAGACTGTCTGGGAATACCAGAGCTGTAGGCTTGGGAGAAGGACCTGGCAACCCCCTCCCAAAAATCAATCTGCCATTGAAAGCCCTATGAACAGCAGAGAAGCACTGACAATAGTGTTTCCCCTGTTGTACAGAGGGTCGCTATGAGTGGATACCGACTCGATGGCACCTAACAACAACAACAAATTACAACCTAATAAAAATAATGAACTTCTTCAAGTAAGTCCAGAGAGATAGTTGTCAATTGTTGAAGATTGTCTTCAATTCCCACCACATTCCCTTCTCTCTTCTCCATTCTTGCATACATATTTTGTTCCTTTATTTAGCTAGTGACTTTTCACCTACTTTAAAGCTAGAATCCTGCTTTTAATGCTGAAGTTTTGCTTTTTGTCAAGAGCCGAGAGAGAGAGAGAGAGAGAGAGAGAGAGACAAAGCAATGTTCAAAGTCTATCATTGAAACCAAGCAGAGCATTGATTTCAGTGGGTTTCCTTATCTTTTATGTAAAATGAAGAGTCTTGTGAATGGTTCCCAGAAACAGACTCCACATTTCCTCTACAGAAGAGCACCTGTGTCGCTCCAGCTCTGCCACCCATAATGCAACTCTCCTTGATGGTGAGCTGGTGTATTATCTTGGACTGTGTCCTTTGGGACTCATGGCTACATGGGCAATTGGACAAGACTATCCTCAATGACCTGTGTGAGCCAATCAGAATATAGAATTCATAACCTTAGTGATGCAACCTCATAGTAGAAGACATTTATTGATATATCAAGTCCACCAGGAAGGTAGAGAACAAAATCTGGAAATCAGAGAGCATCCAAAGATGGTGAGCATAGGACCAGGGAATTGCAAAAGATAGAGTTTGAAGAGAACTGTGAAGCATTTGGGGTGAGAGGAGACAGAAGCTTCTCCTAGAAGCCCATAATGGAGTTTCAGTGGTAGAATAGATGAAGATACTGAGTGGATTTCAACATGCTAGTCATGAGTCCTCTCTGGAATCTCACCCATAAGTCCTTTGGGAACACAAACATTTGAATTTTAGAATGTGAAGTTCCTATAGACTTCTGTCTAGCCCTTAGTTGCACAGATGATGTTGTATATTGATCAATGTGCATAAAAAGAAGTGGAGCAGGCCAGGTGAGGCTTACGTGAACTAGAAAGCCCACAACCTATGGGTGGACCACTGTGCTTTAACTCGGGTCAATGGGTGCTACAGAGGATGAGGGACTGAAGTGGTCAGATCAGCCAGGATTTCGAGAAGCACTTAAACTATGTATCTTCATGTGGAGCTCTAGATTTTTTAATGTTATGAGATAAATCAAGGCAATTGAGTTTCTATTCCTCAGGCTAGCATAATCCCTTATTTTACTCACCAAGATACAAAAGGGCAGACAAACAGTCACAGTGTCACATGGATGTTTAGGGTCAGAGCCCAAACGAGAATGCAGCCTCTTGATTCTTGTTGTTTTTGTTGTTGTTAGGTGCTGTCGAGTCGGTATCCAACTCATAGCAACCCTACATACAACAAGAGAAACACTATTGTCACTGCTTCTCTGCTGTTCATAGGGTTTTCAATGGCTGGTTGTTTTGCGGGGAGTGGGTTGCTGGGTCCATCTCCCAAGCCTATAGCACCTGGTGTTCCCAGGCAGTTTCCCATCCAAGTACTAACCAGGCCCAACCTTGCTTAGCTTCCAAGATCTGAAGGGATCAGATCATGGTATGGCTATAGGATCTTGATTCTTAGGTTAGTCTTTTTCACACATGATTATAACCTTCAGGGAGGTTGTTTCTCTATGAAGGAGGCTGAGAGGAGGAATTTTCTGGGTATATGATGTGTTGAACTAGAGTAAAATGTTCTTTAAAAATACATCAGGTAATTTCCTTGAATCTGAAACTATTTCAATCATTTCAAATAGTTTTCGTACTTACTAATTGAAAAACTACTTTGATAAAATATAAACAAGAAACTACCACAGAGTCTAAACTTAAGCTTACCAATACAACAGAAATCTGCATTTTCCTTATCAATGAAATTTTACTTAAATGTCTTTTAAAATTATAGTTATTCATGACAAATATGGTTATATTGCTAGTGGCTTTTATTTTTTGACAGGGTCTCTCTGTGTAGCCCAGGCTGGCCTTAAACTCATGATCCTCTTGCCTCAACCTCCAAAGCACTGGGTCCTACCACATCTGGCACAAATATAATTATGTAATAATAAAAGGGAGTTATAAGTTTTTCCTTTTTATAATAATTTTCTTAATCTCTGTTCCAAGGAATAGATTGAATTATTAGTTCAAAAAATATCTAGTATTGCATTATCCAACTATGATTCACAGGCTGTGTGTGTGTTAAAAGTGTCTTAAACTAATACCTTTATGTCTCCATTTATTCTCTTTTGCCCAAACATTGTTTATACCATTCAGTTTTGCTTATAAAAAAGAGACAAAATGGAGATGTTTATGTGCTATGTCAGATAACTCAACATTTAACTCTGTACAATTAGATCACAATAGTCTTCTTTAGTTTAATCATGATTGTGCTACTTCACAACCCAGGAAGACTTCTTTTGTTCCTTTTTCTTTTTTTTCCAAATGATGGTAGGATTGGAGTTCAGTGTGGACAGAGGCAGTGAGAGCCTGTGGTTTGTAGCATTTTAAGGTGTACTCTCTTTGGGCTGCTAAATCCATTACAATTGCAATATGCTTATTCCTTTGATGTGCTAACGCTTTGCTTGGGCACAAAGGCAACCAAAATATAAGCACAGTGTCTGTCCCCAGGCAGGTAATACTAGTAAGGGGAGATTCATTTACAAATTTGAGGAAGTGATGTCTTCTTGAGTCAAGGACCATGTGTTCAGAAAGGCACTAACTCTACCACAAAGGTGTCAAAGCATTTGAAGCCTCCTCCTGAGAAGATTAGCTGAGTTGGTAGAATGCGCCTCTGTGTGCTCTGATGCCTTGGGATCGATCCCCAGCACCACAAAAATGGAAGAAGGACCTGCCCACCCACTCCCAAAACAATCCAGAAAACAATCCAATCAGCCATTGAAAACCCTATGAACAGCAGAGAGGCACTGACATATTGCCAGGCATGTCACAGTGTAGGGGAGTGTTTCATTCTGTTGTACAGAGGATCATTATGAGTTGAACTTGATGGCACCTAACAACAGTAACATCAGCCATTGGAAACCCTATGAATAGCAGAGAAGCACAACAATAGTGTTTTGTCTGTTGTACATAGGGTCACTATGAGTCAGAAAACAACTCGATGGCACCTAACAACAATAACAAAACACGAGAGCTTTTTAGGAGCCACACAAATAGACAACTGTACATTCATGAATAGTTTATAGGTACAGATTTATTTACAATAAGGCAACAACAGATCTAGGTAAGTTAAAGTGGTAACTTGTGTTTTTTATGTTTTAATGTGATGTTGATATTCTTATATCTTGGCTGAAATTATTATATAAATAGTATAAATAGTATATAAATAATTGCTTGGAGCTGGAGGTGCAGCTCAGAAGAGGAGCACTTGTGTAGCATGTACAAGGCCCTGGGTTTGCTCCCAAGCACTATAAAAGAAAAGTTGCCAAAATTCCATAGCAATCAGGGAATAAATAAATAAATAATAAATTAATTAATAAATAAGAAAAAATACCATTTTCACCAAAATGATTAAAAAATAAATTTAATTTGATAATAAAAATATTTTGCCAGAAACATAGGAAATGTCTGTGGTCTACATTGGTGGTGGGAGTCCAAATTCAATGAGTCACTTTTTAGATGACAATTTAGCAATATTTAAATTTTAAAATTTATGATCAAATAATTTTATTTCTCAGTACCTTATCTAGGACAAAAAAGTGTTCATTGATTCATTTCCCATAATAGCAAATCTTGTTGTTGTTGCTGCTTATGCCATTGAGTAAGATTCAATTCATAGAGACCCTATGGACAACAGAATGAAACACTACCCAATACTATCTGTACCAGGCACATGATCTTTTTATGCTTGAGCCCATTGTTGCAACCATTGTGTTTCTTCTCACTTTGAGGAAACTAGTAGTCCCAGGGGCTTTACTCCATTCCTGTCATTAAGGTCGACACTACTTTGAGCAGGCAAGTCTTTCCCAGTTGTTTCTTGAGTGCCTTCCAGTCTAGGGAGCTCATTTTCCAGCACTATATTTGACAACGCTTCTCTGCTATTCGTAGGGTTTTCAAAGGCTAATTGTTTTGGGAGTGGGCTGCTGGGTCCATCTCCCTAATATGTCTTAGTCTGGAAGTTCAGCTGAAACCTGTCCACCATAGGTGGCCCTGCCAGTATCTGAAATACCAGTGGCGTAGCTTTCAGCATCACAACAATGTGCAAGCCCCCACAGCACAATAAGCTAACGGACACGTGGGAGAATAGCAAATCTTTGTACCACATAAGTGTGTATCAGTGGAAGAAAATTAAATAACTTGTGGCATAACCATTTTATGCCATCTTCTGAAGCCACTAAAAAAAACCTGTAATCCACCCATATTTCCCAAACTAGGAAGACATTGAAGATAATCATCTTGCATGCAAAACTGACTCCAAGATGTCTGTCTCAGCATAGGGTCTGGGTGTTGGTGTTCAGGAGATACCTTAGCTTTATCTGAAATGTTGGCATGTTTTATAATGTCATGTATTATGGAATTAAAAATAAATATGAATTTTAAAGTAATAAGTAGAGAAGAAATTAAGGAAAGGTTGAGTCCTATTATTCTAGTGCTTTCCAACCTAGTAGAAATATGGAAAATTGATTAAGGGTTATTTTATTTCAGAGCTAGACTTGGAAAGAATTTTCAGTTCATCTGGTTCAATATGTTGTAGAGTACAAGAACATTCATTCATTCACTCAATCATTTACCCTTTCTGCCACTAATTTGATTTGTATTCATTTATTCAACACGAGTTAGGTCCCAGCCACTGTGAATACAAAAGTGACCACCATGACCACTGTCATCAGGAAGCCTATAGGGTGACAATGAACAGAGAGGCCCAAACTCTATTGGGAACTATCCCTAAAATAATTACTAATACTCTAATAGTGAGCAGTACTGGGTATCAAGGGAGTCTGTGGGTTCAGAAATCTTTCAAGTTGCTCCTAACTCCATTCTATAAACTTTAAGACATTGACTTGTGGAGGGCTCATTTCCAAACAATGTGTTCTGTATTTCCTTCTGATTTGATTGAACCCTCTTCCAAAAAGTGTCTAGATGTCTCCAGGCTGCTTCTCTTTCCAGAAAGAGGTTCCTTCTTAACAAGTGACTCTAACCATTAGAAGCAAGGTCAGAATTCCCCTGAACATAGATGCAAAAATTCTCAACAAAATCCTGGCAAACCAAATACATCAACATATAGAAAAGATCATACATTTTGACCAAGTGGGCTTTATTCCACAGATGTAAGGCTGGTTCAACATACGAAAATGGGGCTGGGGAAATACAGAGGGATGAGTAGGAGTTGGGGACACATGCCTGTATCAGTGAGTCGGGAAGTAGTGATTCAGGCTTGGTCCGTGATGCTAAGGATACTGATGCGACCAGAGCAGGTGGGAACCTGCGCTTGGCTGAACTTAACATTTTTGGAAAGGGAATACAAAATAAGTATGATGAACACGTAAGATAATTTTGTTAGGGAGAATCTTAAAAAATTAAGTTTTTTAAGAAGGACATCAACTATTGGGGCTGAGGGCTGAAATACAGTGGGTAGGCAAAGAGGCAACTTTATGATAAAAAGTGAGGAAGTGAGCCATGCGGACATTTGCAAACCCGTCCCCTATGAACTCAAAAGCAGTACAAATTCAAGGCCACAGGGATTTGCCTGTAAAGAGAGAGGGGCGCCCTGCTAACAGAGGCAGGGAAGGACTTCACAAGACAGACCTAACCTGTGGTACCTACCGGGAACAGAGTAAATATTTTATAGGCATGAATGAAACATTAAGATAAACAGAGAAACTGAGTCAGCTCTAAAGATTGAGGTGGCAACCTAACAAATGTTAAATTCTGCAATAAGGCAGGTGAGGCTCAATTTCCACTCAAAGAGAAAGTGGCACTGGGCCCTAGGGATTTTTTTCTAAGGAAGTAAGAGGAATGGTGTCACAATCTTTTAATGGGGAATTTTTCCCAAAGGAGTTTCAATCAATTTATTATAGATCCAGGAACTTGGCAACTTCTATGCAAAGGCCAGAACTATGAGTGTGTGAGCTTTTCCTTCACATTGCTAGATGTTCCTTACTCCAAGTGACCCAAAATTGCTCTTCTGTTCCATGATTTATAGCTGATCATTTATTGTTGTAGTTGTTAGGTGCCATTCAGTGGAGTCCGACTTATAGCTACCCTATGTACAGCAGATTGGAACACTCCCCAATTCTGTGCCAGGCACACAATCTTATTTATGTTTAAGCCCATTGTTGCAGACATTGTGTCAATCCAACTAGTGCACGGTTTACCTTTTTTTCATTGACCTACCACTCTCCCAAACATGATGTTCTTCTCCAGCGATTGGTCCCTCCTGAGTACATGTCCAAAATACATAAGATGCAGTCTAGCCATCCTTGCTTCTAAGGAGCACTCTGGTTGTGCCTCTTCTAGAACAGATGTGTTGGTTTTTTGACAGTCCATGGTATATTCAATAATCATCTCCAACATCATAATTCAAAAGCATCGATTCTTCTCTAGTCTCCCCTGTCCAGTGTCCAGCTTTCACACCCATATGGTACAACTGAAAATACCATGGCATGAATTAGGTGCACCTTCATCTTCAGTATGACATCTTTACTTTTCAATACTTTAAAGAGATCTTTTGCCACAGCTTGTCCCAAAGCAATGCATCTTTTGATTTCTTGACTGCTGCTTCCACAGGTGTTGATTGTAGAACCAAGTAAAGCAAAATCATGGACAACTTCAATCTTTTCTCTATTTATTGTAAAGTTGCATACTGACCTAGTTGTAAGGATTTTTGTTTTGTTGATGTTTAGTCACAGTCCATACTGAAGGCTATGTTCTTTGATCTTCATCAGTAAATGGTTCAAATCCTCTTCCAGGAAGCAGAGTTGTATCATCTGTATAATTCAGATTGTTAATGAGTCTTCCTCCAATCCTGATGCTGTGTTCTTCTTCATAAAGTCAAGCTTCTCGAATTATTTGCTCAGCATAGAAATTGAAGAGATATGGTGAAAATATACAGCTCTGATGCACACCTTTCTCAACTTTAAACAGGCAGTGTTTCATTGTTCTACTTGAACAAGTGCCTCCTGGTTCATGTACAGATTCCTCATGAGAACAATTAAGATTCCCATTTTATGCAGTGTTATCCATAATTTGTTCTTATCTCCACAGTCAAATGCCTTTGCATAATCAATAAAACATAGACATCTTTCTGATATTCTCTGCTTTCAGCTAATATCCATCAGACATCAGCAATGATGTCCCTGATTCCACGCCCTCTTCTGAATCTGGCTCAATTTTCTGGCAGTTCTCTGTATACTGCTACAGTCACTTTTGAATGATCTTTAGTAAAATTTTGCTTATGTGTGATATTAATGATATTGTTTGATAGTTTCCACATTCAGTTGGATCCCCTTTTTTGGGAATAGGCACAAATATGAATTTTTTCCAATCAGTTGGCCAGGGAGCAGTTTTCTAAATCTATTGGCATAAACATGTTAGCACCTCCAGTGTTGCAACTGTTTGTTGAAACATCTCTATTGGTAATTCCATCAGTTCCTGGAGCCTTGTGTTTCACCAATTCCTTCAAGGTAGCTTCTACTTCATCCTTCAATACCATTGGTTCCTCTTCATATGCAACCTCTTGAAATGCTTGGTCATCTACCAATCCTTTTTTGAGTAATGAATCTTGTGTGTTTCTTCCATCTTATTTTGATGTTTCCTACATCATTCAATATTTTCTTTGTAGATTCTTTCACTGTTACCACTCAAGGCTTGAATTTTTTCTTCAATTCCTTAAGCTTGAGAAACACAGAGTGTGTTCTTCCCTGTTGGTTTTCTGTTTCCAGCTCTTTGCACATGTCATTATAATATTTGTTTTTGTCTTCTTGAGCTGCCTTTTGAAATTTTCTGTTTAGTTCCTTAACTTTATCAGGTGTTCCTTTCACTTTAGCCACTCTGACATTCATGGGAAAGTTCCAGATTCTCTTTTGACACATAATTTGGTATTTTCTTTTTTTTTTCCTGTCTTTTTTAATAACCTTTTGCTTTCTTCATGAGTGATATCTTTGATGTCATGCTACAATTTGTCTGGTTTTCTATCATTTGTGTCTAATGCATTAAATCTGTATTTGAGGTGGTCTCTGAACTCAGGTGGGATATACTCAAGGTCATACCTTGGCTCTCGTACACTTGTTTTAATTTTCTTCAGTTTCAGTTTGAACTTGCATATGAGAAGTTGATGGTTGGATCCACAATCAGTACCTGGTCTTGTTCTGACATTTAATATGGAGCTTTTCCATCATGTCTTTCCAAAAATGTAGTCAGTTTGGCTCCTGTATGTTCCATCTGGTGAAGTCCATGGGTATAGTCACCATTTATTCTGGTGAAAAAATGTATTTGCTTTGAAAAGGTCTGACAAAATTCTGTCATGCAATCTCCAGCATCATTTCTGCCACCAAGACTATATTTTCCAATAATTGAGCTTTCTCCATTTCCAACTTTTGCATTCCAGTCACCAGTAATTATCAGTATGTCTTCATTGCATGTTTGATCTATTTCAGATTGCAGAAGCTGGTTGAATCTTCCCTATCTTCATTTGTGGCCTTAGTAGTGGGTGCATAAATTTGAATAATAGTCATACTAATTGGCCTTCCTTGTAGGCATATGGATATTATTCTATCATTGACAGCATTGTATTTCAGGACAGATCTTCAGATGTCCTTTTTGATAATGAATGCAACCCCATTTCCCTTTTGTTTGTCATTCCCAGCATAGTAGACCATAGGATTATCTGACTTAAAATGACTCATGCCAGTTCATTTTAGCTCACTGATGCCTAGAATGTCAATGTTTGTGTTCTCCATTTCTCTATTAATGATTTCTAATTTTCCTAGTTTCATAGTATGTACATTCCAAGTCCCAGTTATTAATGGATGTTTACAGTCGTTTCTCCTCATTTTGAATCGTGCCACATCAACAAATGAAGGTCCTTGGGGCTTTACTTCATTTCCATCATTAAGGTATACTCTACTTTGAGGAGGCAACTCTTCTCCAATAGTGTTTTGAGTGCCTTCCAACCTGGCAGGCTCATTTTCTGGCACTATATCTGAAAGTGTTTCTTTGCTACTCTAAGGTTTTCAATGGCTAGTTGTTTCAGGAGTGGTTTGCCAGGTCTTACACCCTTGTCTGTCTTAGTCTGGAAGCTCAGCTTAAGCCTGTCCACCATGGTTGACCCTGCTGGTATCTGAGATATCAGTGACATAGCTTTCAGCCTCATAGCAACACACAAGCCCCCACAGTACAGCACACTGACAAATGTGTGGGGGCCCTTTCACAATAGGCCACCAAAAACTTAAATACTTAAGAATCAATCTAACCAAAGACCTCTACAACCAAAACTTCAACACATTAAAGAAAGAAACTGTAGAGTATACTAGAAGGTAGAAGGACTTCCCCTGCTTATGAATTGGGAAAATCACTATTATAAAAATGGCTATACTACAAAAAGCCATTTATAAATTTCATGCAAACCCCATTAAAATTCCAATGACAGACTTTGCAGAAATAGAAAAAATAATCCAAAAATTCATACACAAACACAAAAGACCATGTATAGCCAAAATAATCTTAAGCTGCAAAACCAGTGCAGATGCGATCACAATCCCTGACTTTAAACTGTACTGCACAGCTATAATAGCAAGAATAGCTTCATAATGGCAAAAAAATAAGACTGAAGATCAGTGGAACAGAACTAAAAACCCAGAGATACACCAATGCATCTATAGCCACCTGATCTTTGTCAAAAGGCCTAAGTACGCAAATTGGAGAAATGATAGCCTCTTCAACAAATGGTGTTGGGAAACTTGGATTTCCACCTGCAGAAAAATGAAAACAAACCTGCACCTCTCAATTTGCATGAGAGTCGACTCAAAGTTGATAAAGAAAACCTGAACATAAAATCAGAAACCATAAAACTACTAGAAGAAAAGATAGGAAACATTCTCCAACACATAGGCATACAAAAGCATTTCCTTAATAAGACTCCAATTGCTTAGGAAATTGCACCAAGAATAGACAAATAGGAATACATGAAATTAAAAAGCTTCTGTACAGCAAATAAAACAATCAACAGAGTTAGGGAAGAGTGCACTGAATGGGAGAAAATCTTCACATCCTATGTATCTGACAGAGGACTATTTTCTGGAATTTACAAAGAACTCAGAAAAGCAAATCCCAAGAAAACAAATAACCCAATAGACAGTGGACAAAGGAATTGAACAGGCAGTTCTCAAATGAAGAAGTTCATAAGCCCATGAAAAATTCTCGATATCCCTAGCCACCAGGGAAATGAAAATGAAAACAACTCTAAGATTCCACCTAACTCCAGTAAAGATGGCCACATCAACAAAAAATAATAATAACAAATGCTGGCAAGGTTGTGGAGAAAAAGGAGCCCTCTTACATGTGTTGGTGGGACTGTAAATTGGTTCAACCACTTTGGAAACCAATATGGAGATAACTCAGAAAACTAAAAATAGAACTGACATACAACCCAGCTATACCATACTGGGAATATGCTCAGAGGGACACAAGTCATCATACCACAGAGACACTTGCATCTCCATATTCAATGCAGCACTTTTCATAATAGCAAGGACATGGAACCAACCAAGGTGTTCATCCCCCTCCCAAAAATCAATCTGCCATTGAAAACCCTATGAACAGCAGAGAAGCACTGACAATAGTGTTTCCCCTGTTGTACAGAGGGTCGCTATGAGTCGGATACTGACTCGACGGCACCTAACAACAACAACAACAAGGTGTTCATCAACAGAAGAATTGATAAAAAAATTATGGTACATATACACATGGAATACTACTCAGCAATAAAAAATGAAATAGTCATTTGCAGCAAAATAGATATAACGAGAGAATATCATCTTAAATGAATGAACACAAGCTCAAAAAGAAAAATACCATATGTTCTCACTCATATGTGGGAGCTGAATCTTAAAGGAAGAAACAATCCTATACATAAGTTGATATATAAAATATGCACAATTAAACTTAGTGAAGAAGGGACAATATAAAGAGTAGAAGGAGGAGGGAGAAAACTAGCAGAGGGAGGTTGTGGAAGGTGAGATGGGGAGGAGAATCAATGTAGAGGGATAAAGGGGGAGAGGATAATCTCAATGGAAATAATGCAACATTATGAGTACATTGGAAAAATAGGGGAATATAACCCAAATATAAATTTGAGTTTTTCTACATATTAGTCATAAAGCTCTGTAAACCTTGTAAGTTAATAAAAGTGTAACCAAACATGATGTAATGGTTGAATAGTGTAAAAAGCCAATGCTGTGTTACTCTGTATTCCACCATCATTTACCAATAAAGGGAACAAAATGAAATAAAATAAACAAGAAGGAGGAGGAGGAGGAAGAGGAGGGGAGGAGAAAGAAAAAGAAGAAGAAGGAGAAATAGTAGTAGCAGTAGTAGTAGTAGTAGTAGTAGTAGTAGTAGTAGTAGTAGAAGAAGAAGAAGAAGAAGAAGAAGAAGAAGAAGAAGAAGAAGGAGAAGAAGTTGTAGTAGTAGTAGGAGGAGGAGGAGGAGGAGGAGGAGTGTCAATCTTCCTCAGACAACTCAAGGAAAAAAACAACATGGGCCTAGCTACTGAAACTCTTCCCTTTCTAAAATGTATCTTCCTTAGTTTCTTATATTTTTCTTGTGTTTGAAGTTTTATTGGGAAAAAAAAAGTACAAATGTACTTAATGCACTGTCCCCTAGTGGTGCTTGGTAAAACAGTGGCCTTTCCCAGGATGTCAATAGATAAACTAGAGAATCATGGCAGGTGGTTGAAGAATTTGAAAGAAAAAGGAATCAAGTGTAATGGAATCATTTATTTCACTTAAAAACTTTCAGAGCTTCTAACTAATAGGTGTGTCTTCCATCTCCAAGAGGGATCAAATCTTACTCAACTTCACATACGTTTTGTGTATGAGGAAGGTGAGTGATCAGCTATAATGACCTGGCAAGTCCAGAAAGGAAACCCCCATCAAATGTCACTCTTAAAATACCAGTAATCATCTTCCATCTGAATCAAGTTTTCCTTAGTTACCTAGGTAAGCTTCTGTCACCAGTCTTCCACAATCAACATATTTCTCCTATTATTTTATTCCTTGTTGCTGTTTTTGTTAGGTGCCATCGAGTAAATTCCAATTTGTAGGGACCCTATATACAACAGAAAATAAAACACTCCTGATACTGTGCCATGCCTGGCACTATGTCAGTGCTTCTCTGCTATTCATAGAGTTTTCCATAACTAATTATTTTGGGATTGTTTCCAGAATGGGCTGCCAAGTCCTTCTCCCATTTTTGCAGTGCTGGGGATGCAATCCTGGACCTCAGTGAGTGCAGAGCAGCCCTCTGCTAACTGAGCTAAATCCCAGCCCCATTTTATTCATTATTATATGAAATATCAAAATGAGAAAATAAATTATTTTGATTAGCAGTACTAGTCATAATGCCACCTTCAAGTTTATCTGTGCATATCTTTACATGACTATAGCCACCATGGCTGGGATTTAACTCAGTTGGTAGAGTGCTGCTCTGCAGCCTCTGAGGTCCTGAGTTCAATTCCCAACACCGCAAAAATGGGAGAAAGATGTGGCAGTCCACTCCCAAGGCAATCCTGCAAAATAATCAGCCATTGAAAGTCCTATGAGGGTCACTATGAGTCAGACACGACTCGACAGGACCTACCAACAACAACAATAGCCACCATATGTGGTTTCACATATAAATAATTTAATGTTATTTCATAAGATGTTTCTAAGTTGCTCTGTAGTCTTTATAGTCATCATTTTAATTCAAGTGCCATTTTCTGGTTAGCAATTTACTTAACTATCTTATCTTTAAAGAGTTGGAATCCTTCCATCTACCCCCTACTCTAAAAACCTCCATTATATTTCCACTGTTTTCAAACAGATTTCTCACAGATTCATCCTCCTTCTAAACTCCCTACTGTAACACTCTTTAATGTACCTTGCTGAAGATTATTCTTTAAAATACCCAGCAACCTTTGTGGTTTTGACAAGGAGTTCTTCGGCAATACTATTGTTGATTTCCCACCAATAAGCTATGTAGAGGCCACTGAACAAGCAAGACCACTTTGGGGCAGAAAGACTAAAACATCGTACATCTACCGGGTGTACTTATGGAGAGTTTTCAAAAGTAGGTCGTCATTTTACTTCAAATTTCATTTCATTGATGGCATAATTACCAATGCTTCTAGTAGTTTGGTGGAAATATATTTTAAATGCAATATATGATATTTGTGATATTAATTATAAATATTTGTAAATTAAAATATTGTATTATCTGACAGGAAGTCAAATTTTACTACAGATTAACCAGTTAAAATTTGAGTCTATCCTTTTTTTTTTTTTTTTTTTTTTTTGTGGTACTTAGGAGTTGAACCCAGGGCTTCACACATGGTTTGCAAGGGCTTTACCACTAGGTTGCACCCTGAGCCATTTTTACTTATTTGTTTATTTTTTATTTTTTTGAAACAGTGTCACTAAGTTGTGCAGGCCATTTCTGGCCTCAAACTCCCAATCCTCCTGCCTCAACCTCCTAAATTATTGGGATTACAGGCATGCATCACCATGCCTGACCTTTGTTTTCTTTTTAACTAGAGGACTTTGGTCAACAAATAATTTCTTAACTTCTTTAGCAACAGAAAATAAAACACCCCATAAATCTCTTTATTATCAAACATTATGCAGTGATGCCCCCCTTATCCTCCTTAGTGATACATTCCAAGACAGACCACCAGTGGGTGTCTAAAACTACAGATAGCATCAAGTCCTATGTATACCTTTTCCTATACATACATGCCCATAATAAGGTTTAATTTATAATTAAGCACAGTGAAAGATTCACAACAATAATCATATCAAATAATTATAAACTATGATAAAATTTATTTAAAACTTATGGATTGTTTATTTGTGCAATTTTCCATTTAATTTTTTTGGGACCACAGGGAAGCACAAGTAACTGAAACCATGGCACGTGAAACTGGGTATGAGGGCATTAATGTGATACCTGCCTTATTATCTGTCCAGTTTTAGTCATCTGGACTAGAACTTTACTTAACAAATACTCATTGAGAAGCCATGATTTTCCAGCCACTACTGTAGCTCAAAGAATACAGGTTTTTATCTGAACAAAACATACCAAAATCTTTTCTTCATAGAGGTAATATGCTAGTGGGAAGGAAAAACAATAAGAAATATAAAATAGTTTGCAAGTACAGAATATCAAGAGGGTGATAAGCACTTAAGAGTAAAAGCTAAATCAGAGAAAACTAAATCACAGACAGGTGGCATAGAAAGAGGGTTGCAGATTTAGATGAGGCCATTGGGAAAAATGTCACTGAGAAAGGGACAAATGAGGAAAACTTCACAATACGTGAGAGCATAGGACACACTGGAATCTAAGGGAAGAATGTGCCTAGCAGGAATGGCAATAAATACCATGAACTCAGTATCATTGGGCATCCCTGTCTACTAGAAAGAGTCCAGGAAACCTACATTTTAGGGTGAGCTCCTGAAGTACCCATGTATGCAAGCATTTGCAAGTCAATTCATATCTTCTACATCAGTAATAAAATATGGAGGTGAGCCAGGAGAATGGAATTATTTCTGAGCTTCTTACTTACTCAATTATTTGTTCAGTGATAAAAGAGTCATTAAGAGGAGGTTAGATGGATGTAGAGAAAAGGGAATACTGTACACTGTTGGGAGTGCAGGTTGTGTTACCCTTATGGAAAACAACATGGGGGTTCCTAAGAAAATAAAAATAGAAGTATCATAAAATCCAGCATTGTCACTACTGGGTAAATAGCCAAAAGAGATAAAATCATATGTCAAAGAAATGTACACACTCCCATGTTTATTGCAGCATTGTTCACAATAATAAAACAAAGTCAAACCAAGTGTTCATTAATGGATGAATGGATAAGGAAAATATAGAGCACCATTCAGCCTTGGAAAATGGGAAGATCCTGTTATTTGTGGCATGGATGAACCTGGAAGATAGTATGTTAAGTGAAATAAGCCAGTCACAGAAAGGCAGATATTGATGTCACTTACATGTGGAATCTCTAGAAGCAGGGATTGAAGATGGGGTGTGGGGGGTTGGGGGGATATTGGTGAAAGGATACAAATATCGTTGGGTAGAAGGAATAAGTTCTAAAGATATGTTGTACAACATAATGCCTATATAGTTAATAACAATGTATAATGAAAAAAACTTGAAAATGCTTCAGAGAAAGAGACAGAGAGAGACAGAGAGACAGAGAGACAGAGAGAGAGGTTAAAGAGCATTTAGTGTACTTAATTCACAAAGGAAGGTAATATGTGATGCACTGAAAAAAAATCCCATTACATACACTTACAACAAAAGGGTTCAATGTTAAAATTTAAACTTCAATCATCTGGAATATGTAATTATACCAACACCTTCTATCCTGAAATTGATCAGTAGGGTGTGACAAGAGGTGAAATGGATGCAAACCTGATATGCTACATCATTTCAACATTTGCTTTTATATTTCCTTGTAGCTATATTCTGCTTAGAGCCGCAAACAGAAGCTATAGATAAATATATCCACACATAGGGATGGTTCCCCATATATTTACAGATTTGGGTGAAATCGGATGATTAAAAATGGATATGGCCTGAGATAGTCTTGCCTTAACAACACCTTGGGTTTATTTCTAGATTTTTCTCTCTGATAGATAGAAAACAAAAGCTCAATTTATTTTTCTCTACTTAGAAATGCTTTTTTTTTTTTTTTCTGTTTCATCGAGGTCTATGCAACTGAAACTGATTGGCTGACGAGGGGTCATTGGGGAAGGCTTTGCAGTCACGTGCTACTTAAGCAAAATCATCTAGAAAGCACCACATAGAATTGTTTTTAAAGTGCAGCTCTAACTGAAGTTAATCAGATTCAAGGTCGTTTACTACCCAAGCTCTGCCCAGCACTGCTGAACTGAAAGCAAATTTCTTGAGTCACCACAAACTGAGGTGTTTTTTATCTTACATTTTGCTATCTGTGTTCTTGCAACCGTGAAACTCTATGTTGATCTTCTGTAAGTTATATTTTATATAAGTGGATCTATATTAATATGATATATAGAAATTATTTTCTCCTATAGAGAAGGGATAGAATTTTTTAATAGTTTCTATGCTCCAGATAGGTAAGTATGCCATCTCATTTACTCTCACTACAGTGAATTCTTATTCCTATTTTTAAATGCAGAAATTGAGACTTGGAGACATACAAATCATCATACATATGTTGGTACATAGCATAAGCATCCAAAATTTCTGTACTTTTCCCAAGAAAGCATGCTGACTCCATTATCTAGCCACAGATTTTATTGCTATAGTTAGTATTCTTGATTTTTGGTATCCATGGAGAATTGGCTCCAGAACTCCCACAAATACCAATATCTACAAATGCACAAATTTCTTACATAAAATGGTGCAGGATTTACATATAACCTATGCACATGCTCCTGTGTACTTTAAGCCACCTCTAAATTACTTGTGGGCTAGGGTTTAGCTCAATGAGTGAAGTGCTGCTCTGTGCACTCTGAAGCCCTGGGTTCCATTCCAAACACCAAAAAAATTGGAGAAGGACCTTGCAGCCCCTTCCCGAAACAATCACAAAACAGTCAGCCATTGAAAACCCTATGAGTAGCGAAGAAGCACTGACACAGTGCTGAGTATGACACAGTGTCATGAAGTCTTTCTTTCTGTTGTACATAGGATTGCTCTGAGTCAGATCTGACAAGATGGCACCTAACAACAACAACAGATTACTTGTAACACCTAATACAATGTAAGCGCTATATAAAGATGTTATACTGTATTGTTCAGGGAATAATGACAAGAAAAAAAGCAGTACATATTTAAGACAGATGTGAGTTTTTTCCAAATGGTTTTGATCTGTGATTGGTTGGATACGCAGATGTGGAAACTGCATACATGGAAGACTGACTGTATCCGCTTGATGTTAAATCCATGAAGAACATTGTAGCTGCCATGGAGTTGGAGGAGGGAGGTGGATGCAGGAAACTCTCTACTTCTGTAATCTCTGGGCCAGCTACCTTGTTGAGGCTGACTCTCACAGGTTGGGGTGGGAGTCACTAAACCACCACGCATGCAATTCATACTTTAATAATGGCAGCTAGTGCCTAGACCTTGGGAAGTAACAGAACTCTCAGGCTGACTCACAAATCAAATGCCAACTTGGTTTATTTTGTGAGCTCTTCCAAGACTGACACCAAGGCAAAGGTTTCTACATTTCCTTTCTGATAAGGAGGTTTACTATAAAACGATAGCCTAGACCAGAAAGTCACTGTGTGGCCAAAGAATCATAAATAGGAAATTGGGCACTGCTGAAGAAAAGCTGTCTGCTAGTGGAGTATGGGGAGATTAGACTTTTTGGTGCTTTGTTCATCTTGTTGTTGTTGTTGTTAGGTGCCATCAAGTCTGTATCCGACCCATAGCGACCCTCATAGGGTTTTCAATGGCTGACTGTTTCGGGATTGCCTTGGGAGTGGATTGCCAGGTCCTTCTCCCATTTTGTTCATCTTGGAGAACCACAAATGATTGCTCAGACTTAGAGCTCTGTTGCATGATGAGAAAATTCTTATTCTCTTTCAGTACTTTTTAACCTACTGGTAATATCCAGCCTCTAAGTATTTTTTACTTAGCACATTCTGAGATTTAAAATATTCCACTATGAAATGTGCAGAAACTATTCTAAACCAGAGCGGAAGATTTGAGCCTCATTATATTCTTGATGTCGGGCTGGGGTTTAGCTCGGTTGGTAGAGTGCTGCTCCACACTCTCTAAGGACCCAGGTTCGATCCCCAACACTGCAAAAGTGAGACAAGGATGTGGCCATCCATTCCTGAAGCAATCCCAAAACAATCAGCCATTGAAAACCCTAGGAGGGTCACTATGAGTTGGACCCAACTTGATGACACCTAGCAATAATGACATATTCTTGACGTAGCATTACTGAATCCTTTATTATTCCTGTTCAGAATGGCATTTGAGAACCTGGATGCCACCAATTCAAAGAGCTAGGGACATTTGTGTGAACCTCTTAGTCAAAAAGCCACTAACTGCCCCCTAGCAAGGTTTTTCTACGAGTTAGAAGTCTTTTTCTAGCACTTTTTTCTTTTCTCTTTTCTCCCCACCCCAGCCCCCACCAGCATGTTAGGTGATTGAACCAGGGCCTCAGACATGCTAGGCAAGGGCTCCACCACTGAGCTGCACTCCCAGCCCCTTTAAAACATTTTTTTTTAAATTTTGAGACAGGGTCTTGCTAAGTTGCTCAGGCTACCTCTGGCCTTAAACTCACTATCCTCTTGCCTCAACCTCCTGAGTCTCTAGGATTTTACAGGTGAGTGCCATGGTGAGCAGCTTTTCTTGCACTTCTTAAAATAAAGTCAACTTGGCATGACTAAATATGCATGTGTTTGTGTATATAAATGACAAATGTCAAGAGGAGTCATCTTAAGAACTCTTTACCTTGTACAAGTGGGACCACCATGGTACCCACGAGAACCCCATAGCACGTTTTTCATAATACTGTGTATACAACAAGCTTGGGAAGAGCAAGCAGTGTTTCCACACTTAGATTCAATCCCCACGAGGAGAAGCCACATTCTGATCTAATCGTCTTATGACTGTCTATAATTGGCTATTACAGAGATGAGACAACTTGTATCATAGCAAGAAATTATTTCAAATCAAAGTAATCATTTTCTAAAAATACCTCTGATACATTTGCTTGGCATTTTTAAATGTCATTTTGCAGAATTCCTTAGTGGTCAAGTAAAAAATTCAGGAAATGTCATGTATCTATATCTCCACACATATATGGATTGGATTATTTTCAAAACTTTGCAATTTATCAGCAGAGAATAGAACTCGGGTTTAAACACCAGAAACTTTTTAACGTGATGTTTTTGTTCTGTTGAAAATGACAGTGCCGTAGTCCAAAAATAACTTTATCCAAAGGGCCCTTAGTTTCAGACAACCAGGACTGGGATCAATTGTGTGACCATGGTCCAGACACTTTATCATCCTGAACAGCTGTTGCCTCATTGGTGAGATGCCATGATGGTGACACTCTTCTCACTGTGTTCTTTGGGTGTTTCACATGAGATGTGTAAAATCCACTGAGTATGGTGCCCTTGTCTGACTTCAGACAGAGTCTCTATCCCTGCATATACTTGACCCCTTTTGTCATTCTTCTTTCACATGTCTGATTCACTGCAAAAGCTCTCGAACCACGTTAGTACCAGCCACTTAGTAAATGCACGAAAAGTATTTGTGGGAGGCAGGCAGGCACTAAACATTTGTCACAACCTAACTCAAAAGATGTGTTTTCATATACGGCTGTGTTCTTGGGTGCCATCGAGTTGGATCTGACTCATAGAAACCCAAGGTACAGCAGAACAAAACACTACCCATCACTGCGCAGAGCACACAGTCTTTTTAGATTTAAGCCCATCATTGCAGCCACTGTTTCTTCTCATTTTGAGTCTTGCCACATCAGCAAAAGGAGGTCTCAGGAGCTTTTCTTGTCATGGAAGTCAACTCTACTTTAAGGAAGCAACTCTTCTTCAGTCATTTCTTGAATGCCTTCCAGCCTGGAGATGGGGGACTCATTTTCCAGCACTATATTTGACAGTGCCTCTCTGCTATTTTTAGAGTTTTCAAGGGCTGCTAATTGTTTTTTGGAGTGGGCTGCCAGGTCTTTCTCTGTAGTCTGTCTTAGTCTGGAAGCTTACCTGAAACCTTTCTACCATGAGTGGCCTTGCTGGTATCTGAAATACCAGTGGCATAGTTTTCAGCGTCACAGCAACACACAAGCCCCCACAGCACAAGCTGAGAGACACATGGAGGTCATTCATCACACACAGACACATACACACAGACACACACACACAGACACACACTCATAGACACATATACTAGACAAAAAGATTTTTTACTAGATAAAAAGAAAAGAGAAAAATTTTAAATAAATTGATAAAGAAAAGAAAAAACAGATTTGGTCCTAGGCCATTCCAGTTTGGGCCTCCCCTGTATTGCCTGCACAGTTCCAGGTTGCCTCTGTGGTCATCCATCTCCTCTTAGAAAGTTGTGTGTCTGAACTCCATTGTCTACCTATAGCCTTATAATTCTAAAAGCCTCTTACCATTGTCAGGTGGGCAGGAGCACATTTTATTCTAGTAGGAAGACCAATTTAAGTTAAATGGGTACATTTTGAAAAATAATAAGTTATTGATTCTCTTGTTTGTGACTCTTTCAAAACATCTTTTGAGTTAGGTTATGACAACCAACATAAAAATAAAAGTTAATAATACCTTGAAATAAAAAAGAGATTGCCAAAAATATGAGAAAGCCCAAACACTTGCTTAAAGGGTTGACAGAGCTGTGATTCTGTGTCAAATACAGCCTGTAAGTCTCCTGAAAGTCAAGGCAGAAAAAAAGTTTATAAGCTTTCAGGAAATCCTAAAGTTTTTATTATATGAAAGCCCTTAAACTTCTTTTTCTATATGGTATATTTTTTTAAAGAAAAGAAAGGAGAAGAAAGAGAGAAAACCAAAAGAAAAAAGAGACAATATCTCTGATTGTGTAAAGAAAAAATTCACAGAAAGAAAAATATGCCTGAGTATAAATATGATGAAGTGCTCAAGCCCTCTAGAAAGCAAGAAAACACTAATTAAAGCATCAATAAAGTGCCAGTCTACAATCATTAGATTGACAACAACTAAAAGAGATATAAGATACTGGTGAAGATGTAAAGAAATGGAACCCCTGGTGTCTTGCTGGTAGAGAGCAATCCCATGCAGTTATTTGGGAAAATAATCTCACCAGACTTACTGATAATAATATGTGTACCCTCAACAACCCAGCAGTACTACTATTGGTTATAAATCATTCCAGTGCTCAAAGAAAAATGTGTGTTGATACTCATGGCTGAGCTTTTAATGTTAGTAAACTCGCCAGTGTATGAATAGTATAGCATATGATGGAATATAAAAGCTATAATTTATACTTACATGCAGCATTATGAGTAGAACTTCAAAAACAATGTTGAATATGAAAAGTTATAAGCAGAAAGATATTTATTCCACATCTCTATAAAGCAAGGCTATCTATCTCTCTTGTATGTGTGTGTATAAAAGGAAGAACATTAAAAAATACTTTAAATGTATTATAAAAGCTAACTGTGGTGAGAGGGGGCTATGGGATTATAAAAGAAAAGCCAAAGGAAGTTAAACAAAATACGTGTTCTGACAATGATAAAATGTCATGAAATGAAATCTGCAATCACCCTAAATTTGCTTATCTGAAGTGCATATGTGTGTGTATTCACATATATATGTATATATTGTATAATATATGTGTATACATATATATTTATATATATATGTATATATATGTACAGATAGATAGATAGATAGATAGATAGATAGATAGATAGATCCAGATAGATAGATATAGATATAGATATGGTTGAACCCAGGGCCTTGCACTTTCATGTTTTGCAAATGCTGTAGCACTGAGCTGCACCCCCAGCCCATTTTTACTTTTTGAGACAGGGTCTCACTAAATTACATAGACTGCCTCTGGTCTCAAACTTGTTATCCTCCTGCTTCTGCCGCCGGAGTTGCTGGGATTACAGGTGTGCACCACTGTACCCAGCTCCAATGAAGTCTATATTTTTTAAATTTTCTCTAAACATTTAAAAGTTGAGGGAAAAGAACATTAAGCACATGTGAAAAATACGGTAAAAACCCTAACTCACTGTGACAGCCCTCGTGAATGTTGAGCTTGACTCTGAGATCTCATGAACTTCCTGCAGTTTCAGGCAGTCATCACTGTCACTCCCACTTGGGCAGAGGAAATCCAATAAAAATGTGTTCTAGTCACAGAGGTTGAGAGAAGGAACTGCATTTAATGCATTTTAGGGCCACCTCCCATGCCCAGTTCCTGGCACATAACAAGTACTCAATAAAAATCTGTAGACTGAAATGAAAGAATTTCCTTTTTTTCTCTTCTAGAGCTGAGGATGGAACCCAGGGCTTTGGGCATGCTAGGCAAGAACCCTACCATTGAGCTACATCCCCTCCCCTTAGAAATTTACATTTTAGAAGCATAATATTTTTATTCATGGAGCAGATAAACCACAAATCATTAATGCACACCATCCTACTTACAAGGCAGTAATGAATCCACCAGTTATTATTTCTTGGAATTTATATCAGACTCATGAGCATGCGCATGTTATCACATATATCTCCACTTTATTTCCTGCCAGCTGCTTGCTTTTATGTTTGGTCTATCAGAAACTACAGTGTAATGAACATTGCCTTATAATGAGTTGTTATTGTTAGGTGCTGTGGAGTCAGTGTCCGACTCATAGCAACCCTACGTACAACAGGCAAAACATTATTGTCAGTGCTTCTCTGCTATTCATGGGGGTTTCAATGGTGGATTGTTTTGGGGGAGTAGATTGCCAGGTCTTTCTCCCAAGCCTACAGCACCTGGTGTTCCCAGGCAGTCTGCCATCCAAGTACTAACGAGGGCAACCCTACTTAGCTTCTGAGATCTGACTTGGGTGCCACAGTGGTAGAGCTGCAGACTTATAATGAGTTACTAGTCTATAAATAGGATGCTGTGCATTAATGGGTTAAGACAAATCTGAAAACATGAGAGTGGTTTTCCCATTAAGTAAAAATTAATACCTATATCAGTTATACTCAATCCTAACAAAAGATTCACTCATTACATCCACTGCCACTGGAAAACCAGGAAGTTTTTGCCTTGATTTATGCTATGGGTCAAATCTTTTGGAAAAGGAATCCAGATATTTTCTTCCTAGGACTGAAACTAGAATAAGAGCAAGGTTTAGACAAGCACATACTTCATTTATGGTTGCATAAAAAGAATGATTCTATTTTAAAATTTTATCATTCTCACACTTGAAAGCAGAGTCCAGATTACTAACAATGGAAGAAAAAGAAAAACTCAATAAAATATTAATAAAGGTCACCATGCATCGTTAACTTTTAATCTTGGGCATAGAAAATACCTGTTATACCTTGCATTTTGTTATTATTGTTAGGTGACATCAAGATGGGTCCAACTCAGAGTGACTGTATGTACAGCAGAACAAAGCAGTCCCTGACACTGTGTCATGTCCAGCACTATGTTACTGCTTCTCTGAAATTCATAGGGCTTTCAATGGCTAATTGCTTTGGGAGTGGGCTACCTGGTCCTTCTCCCGTTTTTTTGTGGTGCTAGTGATCAAACCCAGGGCCTCAGAGAGGTCAGAGGAGCACTCTATCAACTGAGGATTACCTATCAATAAATGTGGTTATCT
Organism: Pedetes capensis; assembly: GCA_007922755.1. Taxonomy (NCBI): domain Eukaryota; kingdom Metazoa; phylum Chordata; class Mammalia; order Rodentia; family Pedetidae; genus Pedetes; species Pedetes capensis. Next base: position 95,377 of record VMDO01004733.1, read on the forward strand.
ATTATTTGCTATTACTGTTAAATTTTCCATCATCATTTTTATTATTTGAAATTACTTTGAATTTCTACCAGTTTGGAGCCATGCATTAGGCATATATATGGGTGGGAAATAGACATGCTATTGAGCCCTTACCTCACCTATCACCTTAATGATACCTTGCTTAGGAATATTTTAACAGGGAACCACAGAAAGAAATAATGCTTATACAAAGGCTATATAATTTGCTGTTGGTGGAATTTCAGATTTTGGGAGACATGGAGGTGGGTGCATGTATGTGAGTGTGTGCCTGTGTGTCTCCATTCCTAGATCTCCAGGTAATCCTGCAACATTGAAAAAATATCTTACTTAATAATCCTATTCATTATAGCAACCCCCTAAAAAGATTCATGAAGTATCAAAATGTTACATTTATCCTACATTGATAGAGCATTCTTCCCCAAAGATGTTGAAATGAAGTATTCAATTGACATTTCTAGAAAATATAGCATTTCCCAATAAACATTAAAAGAAGTTTTCATTTTAGGAAAAGGCTTACTCTTTTATGTAAATATTGATCTCCTAAATAAATCTAAATATTCACTTATAAGCCTTAAATCAGATAAACCTCAAGAGACAGAAACACTTGTGAACTAAGTGTTAGAATCTACTTTGGTCTGAAGACCACTGAGGAAAAAAAGGTGAAGCATCTTTTCCATTACCATGCAAGTCCCTAGATAAAACTGGTTCATTGTGAGCATCTAATTTCTATAATTTTATAAAGTAAAAGGCGTCATTTACTGCAGGAATGCATAATGTCAGGAAAATGTCGTTGTGATTAAATTGCTAGCTGTAAGGTGAGTGTGTCCAAATACTCAGAGGAGGAGGTGGTGGATCGTTAGATGGAGTAGAATAGACTGTGCTTGGAAATGACCTTCACAAAGAACTTTAGGTGATGATTACCTTAGTTGAAGAGCTCAAAGCAGGAAGAGTTGTTAATTTTGGAAAGATTCAATCAATGATGCTTTTCAGTTCTTCCAGCTGCTTCACACAGACTAATTATTTCCTTGTTAAAGCTTTGAGTTTTTTAAATCCAACTCTTACATAGGGGAATGATCGCCCTTTGACAGTGAGTGGGGCTGCTCACTTGGTGAACCTTGATTCTTCAAATCACAGTCCCTTTTCAATCTTTTTCTTGCTACTCTTTTCCCAGGGCTTTAAAAAATTCAGATTCTGAAAAATTTTAATGATTAAGTCAAATATCAAAGTCACAATACAGGTATCTAAGCTGAAAGTTCTGATCCAAGTGGTTTGTAATCATTCTGTATTTTTTCTTTCACTTCATTTAAATTCCTTATCATTCTTCCCTCAAAATAACCACTCATTCATTAGTTTAGGAAATATTTGTTAAATATCCTTTGTATTGTTGGAAGTGTCAGCAGGTGGCACCCCTCAGGTGCCTCTCCTCTGGGAAACTGCCTTTGGTTTAACACCGCTGCCTCACACAGCATACTTTCTCCTCAGAGGAGTCCACATCCAATGACAGGTCACCCAGGAGACTACAAAAGGCCCAGCCTCCTTCCTTCTGTTGGAGATAATCTGAAGGTCCATCCTTAGCTGCACAGTCCAGCATTTTCGTTCACCTGCTCCTTCCTCTCTCACTACTGCCTTGAGTGATTTTCGCCAAGAATCATTCCAGGGAAACGCTTCCCAAATCTCCAGGTCACAAGCAAACCTCCAAGGAAGCAAACCCACCACTGAAGTTAGCCACAGGGCATCCCCTGTCAGAGCCATGGTTCACAATTCCTGCAACTGTTTCCATACTCTTCCTCTCCAGACAAACAGTATGATTGTGGCTACAAAAGTATCCAGAGCATATCAGATGCCAGGAATAAGAACAAACCACAGACAAAAAACTCCCACATTTCCCCCCAAAATCTTGCAATCCAATTTAAGACATGTGAGTGATTCTCCATGTCCAGATTACATTTAGAGTGATATAATAAATGCTCTAGGCTAGTTTCACTTTTCAGAAAATTGATACATAATAATTATAATGGCTTCTTTTGAAAGGCAAAATGAAACATTAAACTGGTCCAGCAGAATATTTCCAAGTGTTCTCCATGGAGCCATCATTCTTGCATAGTACATTAGGCTTCCAGTAGCCTTAGCCATAGACTGTTTCACCCTGAAGCAAAGCACACATTGCACCTGTCAGTCTTTGCGTCCTCTGTGCAACTGAAATACTTTCTTGGGCCTCAGCTTTTGTACCTTCTTCTTCAGTTTAGGCTAAGTCAGGAGAGGTTGAGATGCCTCCACACTGGAGCACCCTGGTGAGAATTAACAGTTTCCACCAAAGGATATTGCTTCATATGTAACCTGTGGTTACAGTGAGCTTTCAGATGCCTTTTGGCCTTTTGGTTTTGGATTTGGGGTTTGTTTTGTTATTGTTGTTATTGTTGATATATGCTTTAGGAAAATGGATAAAGATCTAGTACCTTTTCTGTGGTAGAAAGTTAAAGACTTTCTTCTGTTTTTTGCTAGAAATAAATATTTTCTTCTCTAATTCCCTGGAAAACAATGTATCAAGTCCTATAACATGTTTATTTTCTTTCTCACTATATAATTCAATTCATCAAATACTTATTGCACACTGCCCACATAAGGATGGTGTCCTACATACCTGGGATATATCAGTAAACAAAATAGCAACAATCCCTGCTCTAAGCTCTTATGCCTTTTGTTTATTATCTTTACCATACTAGTTTGCAGGAGAGAGATGGAGGAATGGATGGAAGGATGCAGAAATTATATGTAACAGATTTCAAGATTATCTGCACAAGACTGCTTTTAACTATTCTTTCCCATTCTCAGACCTTATGATTCACCTATTTGCTTAGATTATGTGGTCATTTTTACTTTCACTACTGAAGTATGGTCTTGGAATTAAAAGAATACTGAACATTCTCACTTCCTCTCCATCGTCTGATAATATCGTCAGTGGCAGGGAGGGGCACTGTAGCCCTGCAAATAAAGCCGTTGTAGAGTTTATTAGGTAAAGGTAAGGGACAGTATGTGCTCCAGAGTGAAGAGAGGGTTTCTTCACAGTGGAGATACGAAGATGGATAGATGGATAGATAGAAAGATAGATACATAGATGCATAGATACATAGATTCTGGGGCTTTTGAAGTTACATGGCTCAACAGTGTTCCAGAAGTGTATTACATTGATTTACAGGTAGGAAAAGGAACAATTGTTAAAATGCCTAGATTGGGAGAGTAGAGGAAATTCTTTTCTTTTCTTTTCTTTTGTTAGCGGTACTGGGGGTTGAAGCCAGGGCCACACGCTTGCATGCTCTGCAAATGCTGGACCACTGAGCCACAACCCCACCATTTTTCTTGCTTTTTGAGACAGGGTCTTGCTAGATTACGCAGACTGCCTCTGATCTCGAATTTATGATCCTCCTGCCTCCACCTCCCGAGTTGCTGGGATTACAGGCTTGTGCCACCATGCCCGGCTCAGATGAAATTCTTAAGCCTTTGCCAGGAGGACAATACCTAGGCCTGTTAGTCTTAATTGGCTTGGTGAGATTCCCAGGGAAGCTCAGGATTCTCGGCAAGCAGTTTTCACAGCAGCTTTCTCTTTTTGTTTGTGCTGGAATTCTCTACTGGTAAGACTCAGACCAGGTCCCAGGGTGAAAACCCTTTCCTTTCCACACCCCCTAAATTTTTTTTCTGGCTCTCCATCCTGCCTCAGTGTTGTCGGGGTGGGGAGGCCCTGAGCATTTTGTACACTCCACACACTTTATGTAAGATGTTGCGTTTCATCTGCACAGTGAACCTGAGAGTTGGTTCACTGCTTTATGTATGAAAAAACTGAGACTCAAATAAACAGAATAACTTTCCAGAGATCCCAGAGGTCATAAGTCATTGGCCAGGACTGAACCCAGGGCATCTCCTTCCTTCCTTACTAGGCTAGGACTCACACATAGAAACATGCCACTTCTGGTCCCCCAAAGGCACCAGTGCACCCATGCTGCTGGGGAGGGGAGAGCAACACAAGTCCCATTCAGGTCCTTGGTCAAGTAGGTAAAAGAATTTAAAAAATGAACACAGTGAGGAAACTCTGGGACAGCTCATTAGAGTCAGAGAGAGAGAGAGAAAGTATGTCCCAAAGGGCAGGGCATATAAGCTTGGGTTCTCTGTAGCTGCTGGGAAGAGGAAGACAGGAGGAGAAGGGAGTTGGGAAGTTATCCCATTGCAAGGGGAAAGAGCTCAGACACCATGCAGACTCTGCAGTGTCTATGAGCACCACCCCCAGTGCAGGGGCTTCTGGGGTTTATAAGCACCTACCTCATTAAGAGGACAGTTGTTGTTGTTGTTATTAGGTGATGTCAAGTAGGATCTGACTCATAGAGACCCTATGTACAACAGAACAAAACACTACCTGACACTGTGCCATGCTTATGATCTTTTTAAGCCCATTGTTGCAGTCACTGTGTCAATCCATCTCGTTGAGGGTCTTCCTTTTTTTGTTGTTGAACCACCATTCTCCCAAACAGGATGTCCTTCTCCAAGGATTGGTCCCTCCTGACAACATGTCCAAAATACGTAAGATGCCATCTCACCATCCTTGCTTCCAAGGAGCATTCTGATTGTACTTCTTCTGGGATGGATCTATTGGTTCTTTTGGCAGTCCGTGGTATATTCAGTATTCATCTCCAGCACCATAATTCAAGGCATCAATTCTTCTCCTGTCTCCATTATTCAGTGTCCAGCTTTCACAAGCATATAATCCAACTGAAGATACCATGGCATGAGTCAGGTGCGCATTTGCCTCCAATGTGACATCTTAACTTTTCAAAACTTTAAAGAGGTCTTTTGCAATAGCTTTTCCCAATGCAATATGTCTTCTGATTTCTTGACTGCTGCTTCCATGAGTGTTGATTGTAGGACTCAGTAAGACTAAATCTTGGACAACCTCAATCTTTTCTCCATTTATTATGAAGTTGCTTACTGACCCAGTTGTAAGGATTATGTTTTGTTGATATGGAGCTGCAATCCATACTGAAGGCTGTGTTCTTTGATCCTCATCAGTAAATGTTTCAAATCCTCTTCACTTTCAGCAAGCAAAGTTGTGTCATCTGCATAATGCAGGTTGTTAATGAGTCTTCCTCCAACCCTGATTCTGTAATCTTCTTCATGAAGCCCAGCATCTCAGATTCTTTGCTCAGCATAGAGACTGAAGAGGCACAGTAACAGGGTAGAGCCCTGAGGCAGCTTTCCTAACTTTTGCTTAAGCTGGTATTTAAGTTGTGGAGCAGGATTTCCTCTTTAATGAAGGAGGGGTTATACTGTTCACGTCAAAGAAGGTACCCGTCCTTGTCTTGTCCTGAGCAGGGAGCACCTGCTGTCTGCATCAAAGGGTGCGGCCAGTTCTGGCACACTGATGCTGGCATGTCCCAAATGATACCTGGGGTGCAGATGTTGGGAAAGACCTCTTGTTCATTCCCTTTATTCCTGTCTATCATCTCCTCCTTCTTAGAGCGAGAGAGACAATTCCCCTGACTCAGTGAATTTTAAAATTAATTTGAGTGCTAGATCCCTGGATATAAGAAATTTGAAAGAAAAGCATTGCTGAGATTTGTGTGGCAGTTGAGTCTCTTTCACAGTAACTGCCACAGACCTCTGCACAGTTCATCCTAGGCTCGTCCATGGGGGCTTGTCCCAGAGAATGAACACAAGATATGCTGTGTGTCCTGCTCCTTGTGCTGCCTCCTTCCCACATAATTTTGAATAGGGAGTCACTCCACACTTAAACTGTCAGAGCTGTGGCAGGTGGGGAGGGGCCAAAGATGGCGGACAAGAGGTGAGCCAAGTCTGGCTTCCTAGGAGCCAGGTGGCAGCCATGTAAGTGGACGGAGACTTGTTGAAGTAACTTATTTGAACTAACAACTTGTTTCTATTAAAAACAAATGAACTCTGAAAACTATTGTAAATTTATATTGACTTTACATTTTTAAAATTTTGTGTTCTTTCTCTCTGTATTTGCGTGTGAATAACATTAAACGCTAAATATCTTTCTGTGGGGGAAAAGCTATTCAGTCTGAAAGAGAAAGACTCACAGTACTTTAGTTACTTCTATTTTTTAAAATGTTAATAGCATGAGAGTTTATTACTCTTCTGTCTTAAGTTATAAAGGGAATGAATTTTCTAAAGCTCTTCTGAAGGAAGAGAGCCTTTGTTTTTTCATGGGAGATCTAAAATACTGACATATTTACATTATTATTTGTTTATTTTCATATGTCCTATTTTGTCCCACAAAGGTTTTAGAATGGCTTATAGGGAATGTTAGATCAACAGAGTTGTTAGAATGATAAACTGACAGATAGATCAAAATATCAATAAAAACTAGGAGCCAGGTACCATGGTGCAGGGCTGTAATACCACCAACTTGGGAGGCTAGGGCAGTAGGACTGCAAGTTTGAGGCCAGAGGCAGTCCACATAATTTAGAGAGAACCTGGCTCAAAATAAAAAATAAAAAGGTTGCTGATGATGCAGCTCAGTGGTAGAGAAATTGCCTAGCAGGCACCAGATCCTGGATTCAGTCCTTCCATACTGCAAAATAAACTAATTAATTAATTAATCAAAATAAAAATTAGCATCATTCTATAATGAAGTTTGTATCATTGAATATGCTGTATAATTGCTGACATTAAGCTAATCTTTCTAAAAGCTAAAGGGAAAGGGGGAACTGCATATTATATCATTTGTATTTTGTCCCCAAACTACAATATTCTTCGGGGAAATAAAGATTTTCCTGACACCACTGTTTGACAAGGACTTCTTTTCTATATCATGATTGGTATTTTTCATGACATTCTAACAACAAAAGTAAAGGCAGATGCCATAAGAAACTTTTAAAAATGTTTCCTTAAGTATTAATTGAATGCATAATGATGATTCAGTGGAAGCAATTTTCTGCACCAGCTTGAAAGTGTTTGGTCACTATATACAACTTGCTGGCCCTCAGCCTTAATTTCCAGAGTAAAGATGCCAAAAACAGCCTATTGCCTAGCCCAGCACTTTCCTCACTTACACACAGGTTATGTGAATAGGTCACCAAATGCTTTTCTGCTTAGACCAAACTGGGCTCAGATTCATTTCAAAATAGTATGCTTGCTGTTCACTACAAACTGAGTGAAGTGGCACAATTGCGGTTTATTTGCCTTCCTGGGCTATATCCTCCAGAGATCACAGAGTACACAGGTTTCTGAATCATATACACCATCTTCTGTGTATGTCTCTAAGTACATATTTCTAGGGCGAGACTTCAGAGCTTTCAATACATGAAAGAGTCACAGTTAGGAATGCATTGACCACAGGTCCTTTAAAACACTCATCCTTCAATATTTCTGTCCAGCGCTTTCAATAAAATGTGAACAGCAGACAGTTCAAAGGCAGTCTCTAGGAAAAGTCCAGGGCCAGAGCTTTGTGCTGCTGATTAAAGGCAAAGCCATGGGCGCTAAAATCAAAGTGCACCATCAGCAGACACCTTCATATGCTCATGAGAGAGAAAGACAGAATCTCTGCAGGGCTGATGGACAATATCAAGGTGCAAGGACAGTGCTGTGCAGATTACCATCCAGTTTTGGCTTGTTCTAATGATGGAATGATTCATTTTTGTTACTTACTATGAGGGACAAGGAGGGCTGACCTGACCTTTATAAATGGGCTGAGAGTCTTCCAGAACACAAACACAAGAACAAACATATCTCCAAAACTCCCGCTGAGCATAACCATGTGTGCAGTATTGATTTTCAGAGTGTTTTACAGACTGGAAAGCATCATGTCAGTTTAGGAATAGAGAATTACATTGTTTATCATACAAGCAGGTCTCAATTCCTCTTGCCAGCTTAGAACGTAGAACTGCATATTTATAAATTTGGTTATAGCCAATAGACTCTTGGTGGAATCCAGAGACTAAATTACTAAGACAATAATTACAAGTGGATCCATTAAAGTTATTTTTAAATAATACTTACCATAAAATGAAGCCACAAGTTAACAATTGTAAAGGAATTTAATGTTTATTAATGTTATGTTTGTTTGAAGCATCTTATAACAATGGTGACAGAAATGTGCTGTGACTCCCATCTGGTGGCTCCTATTTGTCTGAGAAATTTGCAGTGAGAATGGAACAGAACTGTTGGTGGTTGGAGAAGAGTAGAGCATATTAGAAGTTGTCATTGTGATTTGTCCTCTCTACACAAAAGCTGAGAAAATGTCTGTCAACTACCTAAATTAATCAATTTAGTGCTTAAATTTTGACCATGAACAGATATCCAAATTGCCCCCTACATTTGAAATTTAGTATATCATAAGATTAGAGTTAGACTATCTGTATTTGGATTCAGCTCCTTCACTTAAAAGCTGTGTGATCTTGGCCAATTAAATTTACACTCTGTGCTTCAGTTTCCTCATCTGTATAATAAGGCTAATAATGTCTTATCTTACAGAAGCAGCTGAAATGTTAATTGATTGTATCTGTAAATACTTACTAGTACCTTCTAGTCAGCTTTCTGTTGCTATAAGAAATTCTTGAGCTGATCAGCTTTAAAAAAGAGGAAAGGTTTATTTTAGCTATTTTGGAGGTTTCAGTCCATGGTCTGTGGGACAGTGTCAAGGCTGCACATGATGGCAGAAGCACTCGCAAAAGAAGCTGCTTACCTCGTGGCAGCTAGGCAACAAAAGAGACCACCCTCCCACAAACTCTTTCAAGGGGATGTCCCAGTGGCCTAAAACCTTCCCCTTGATTTGGCAGCACCTCTTAAAAGGTTCCACCACCTCTCAATAGTGCTTGAGGAATGAAGCCTTTCACACATGGATCTTCGGGGCATTCCAGGTCCAAGCTATAGCACACCTGCTACACATTAAGCAAGTGCTAATGGTAATGGTTTGAAGTATACCGTCAGCCCAGGAGACTAGAGCCGAAATGTGCATTAAAAATAAATGATCCCCATTCAAAGGGAAATAACTTTTACAAACAAGAAAACTTTTAGAAATAAATGTTAAAATCAAGAAAACTTTTAGAAATTAGAATTTAATATTACTACATAAGTATTTTCACAAAACATTGGGGAAACATTGCCATCATACAATGAGATATGAAATAAGAGCCATCAGTTAAGAAGATAATCAAAGAACATTTATAGCTTGAAAAGTACAAAGACAAACCTCAAGTACATGGACCATTTTGGAAGATCCACAGAAGACTATTTGCTACTTAACAAAGTACGCCACAGCTAGCCTGCATTGCTCAGCCACCCTTACAGATCAGTGTGGCCAGGGGAACCTGAAGAGAGATGTGATTCATGCCCAAGCCCAGCTCTTAAAGTCTCCCCCACCCATTTTTCATGTGGTGAGATCCTGACTCAGTCAAACAATAGGTGTTTTATAGCAGCTGGAGCCTCTTATGTCTGCTTGAGAGTGAGACAGGAGGGTGGGTAGATGAGCGGAGGTATTGCCACATGCCTGTAATCCCAGTGGCTCAGGAGGCTGAGGCAGGAGGAGTGCTACCTTGATGCCAGAGGCAGCCTGTGATCCTAACTCAAAATAAAAAATAAAAAAATGGCTAAGGATGCAGCTCAGAGGCTGAGCACTTGTCTAGCATGTGTGAGACTCTGGATTCAACCCCCTAGTACAAGGAGGGTTGGAGGAGGACCTTCATTGCCACTCTAAGAATTTCAAGCTTTGCCTTTGAGCCACTGGGATCTACTGAAGTGTGTACATTGCACTGGCAGAGATATATAAAGCAGATGTGCATTCCAGAAAATCCACTCCTTTGGCTGGGTGGAGGATATGTATAAGGGTAGGAGAGGTGGGCTGTTGCTAAGACTGGAAGCCGTTAAGAAGCAAGCAGAAGAAGATCCAGCATGAATTGAGGCAGTGTCATTGGGATGGGGGGACATGCAAGGTAGTGGTGTCAATAATTCTTGTGGGTATGGGGAAATGTAGGTGCAGACGTCATCATGTTTGAAGCTACAGCATGGCATTGGATGGCTTAGTGCCTCTGTTTACCCTGAGAAGTTGTTGTTGGGCACCATTGAGTCAGGTCTGACTCATAGCAACCCTCATAGGATTTTCAATGGCTGATTGTTTCAGGAGTGGGCTGCCATGTCCTTCTCTCATTTTTGCGGTGTTATGGATTGAACCTGGCCTGCAGCCATAGCCCTGTGGCATCCAATCCATTCAGATCTCGGAAGCTAAGCAGGGTCAGACCTGATTAGTACTTGGATAGGAGACTTCCTGGGAATACCAGGTGCTGTAGGCTTAGGAGACAGACCAGGCAACTCACTCCCAAAAATTAATCCGCCATTGAAAACCCTACAAACAGCAGAGAAGCACTGACAATAGTATTTCACCTGTTGTACGCAGGGTCGCTGTCAGTCGGATACCAACTGAATAGCACCTAACAACAACAACAAGAGATCAAACCTAGGTCTTCATAGAGTACAGAGCAGCACTCTACCAACTGAGCTAAACTACAACTCCTCCTGAGAAGTTAGAGGAGTGTTATTAGCACCACCTTCATCACTACCTTCCATGTCTGTCCATCCCCAACAATTTATTCCTGCCTTGCAGGAGCTACTTTCTCTTTCTGGGACACACACATGCCCATCGCCACCTATGAAGTCCCTAAACCACCTTATCCCTTAGGGGGCTACTGTAAAAGTCTTCTCTATGTCCTCCAGACAAGCTGGCTATATCTCTTTTGAGATTTCTCTCTTCCTGCCTCTTCCTTCCTGAGGTACTTACAGAAAGATGGCCACAGGCTTATTGACATCTCCACAGCTAGGTGGGGAGCTTTTTGATGGCAAGGACTTTTTTTTCCATCTTTGTGGTCCTTATTTAGCTCAGTTGGTAGAGTTCTGGTCTGTGCTCTCTAAGGCCTTGGGTTGAATCCTTAACACCACAAAAATAGGAGAAGGACATGGCAGCCTACTCCTGGAACAATTAGCTATTGAAAACCCTATGAACAGCTGGAAAGCACTGACAATAGTGCTGTGTGTGGCACGGTGTTGAGGAGTGTTTCATTCTGTTGTACATAGAGTCTCTATGAGTCAGACCTGACTTGATGGCACTTAACAACAATGAGCAGAGATCCCATGATATGGTGGGTATTCAGTAAATGCCTGATGAGTGAGTTAATTAATTAATAAGAATAAAGGGACAGGAGAAAGGTATGGATCTTGAAATAGCATTCTTACTCATGAGAAGACAGAGGACTGAATACAAATATCTGGAATGACTAACAGCATTGAAAAAGATGATAATTCAGGTTGGCAGCAACAAAAACATGCAATTCACACAGTTGTGGGGTTCCTGCTCTTATTGATTCAAAACCTTCTTCCCCTCTTTTGGCCTTGTCCTTGAAGCTGGCACTCTAGCAGCTTCCTTAGCATATGTGGTGACCTTAAATTTGGAGGGTAGCTCTAGAAAGGAAGAGCATAAAGAGTAGGCACCTAAGTCCCTGGCACCAAAGAACCAAAATGCCAGCTCAAAACTACTCAGCTCTGTACAAGTTTTCTTGAGAGTTACTTGTATATGTTTGTGGCTGTTAGGTGCCATAGTCATGTCTGACTCATAGTGACCCTCATAGGGTTTTTAATGGTTGATTGTTCCAGGATTGCCTTGGGAGTGGATTGCCATGTTCTTCTCCCATTTTTGTGGTTCTGGGAATCAAACCCGAGACCTCAGAGACTACAGAGTGGCACTCTATCAACTGAGCTAAATCCCAGCCCTTGTTTATGGTTGGGCTGCTCTATTTGAGGTTTCCTATTGTGAACAAACCAGTATCTGTCTAGTACGGATAGCCTGATGGTAACTCACACAAGTGTTCTAATGATTTTTAATCTGATTTCACTGTGATGGCCCACACAATTAAATGTAGTGTGTACTCAATAAGTTACCAATTTTCACCTCAATGGGAAGTTTAGCAAAACAGTGTGTAACCCTGCATTACATCCTGTGATGCCCAGACAGGCCTTGCAGGTACAGCCCATGACTGGAAAACAGCACAATTATATTCCTGGTTGATCACAATCAGGCTCACATTCTAGGACAAAGTGCAAGTCATTTCTTGCCTTTTCAGTTGCTAGACAGTCAACCAGGTACTACAGTTTCACAGTCCCTTTCTCCCATGGAGTGCTTCTCTTCCTTCTTTCTGTCTTCCTTCCCCCTACATGACCCAACTTCACCCTGCTGCCTTTCCTTGGGGTCTGGTGAGGAGACTCAGGAAACGACCAACAGTTCCTGTTCTGAGAGGGCCATGGAGACCACTGTTGTGTAAGCTGGAATAAACTTCAGACAAGCCCAGTTCTTCCATGGGAACCTTAGTCATAATCCCAGCATAACTTCTCCATGCTATTATGATAAAATTGTCCATTTCCAATAGAGTGAGGAGGAGAGGAAGGGAATGAAGGAATGAAGGGAAGAGAGAACCCTTTCCTGCCACAGACGTGTTACCATCTGTGTCCTCTAGAAAACTGTAAGCTTTATTTCCCCTCTTGATCCGTATCATCTGGGGGAGTATGAGATATGTTCAACCACTCTGTGACTTATTTGTTGGATGAAGGTAATCACTGGGCAAATATATACAAGTGACTGACTGAATACCTGTGTGCATGCATGAATGAATGAATATGTAATAACTAGGCAAGCATTGGCTGCAGTGTGGTTATTGTCTGAGCAACAGCTCTAATACAGTTAGGCACATGGGTCACAATGAAGGCTTCCTCTGATTAATGCTGTTAGTAAGAAGATGCCAGAAAATAAAGCAGTGACCTGGTCATTTGCATCCATTCATTCAAGGTCAGCATCAGAAGTCAAGAGGAGCTGGGAGCACAAGTGGACTAGAAAGAAAATCATGCATGATAGATTTCACTCCCTTCCTAGGTCCTCTAGCAGAGCTTCATTCACACTTGTTCTTCTGTTTCTGCCTTTGAATAAGCAAATTTCCCATTTTTTACATTGGTTCAGAAGTCAGTAAAGTAAAATAGGACACCCCTCAAAGCAGCAGATTGAGTACTTGTGATGCCAGAATAACAAGCATATGGTAATTGTGCAGAAAATGCAATTGTTACTTTTCCTCATCACTGGTTTTGGTTTTTCAGCCTTCCATGGCATGAGAATAAAACATTTCCACAGAGTAATTCAGAAAGTTAGGAAATGAGAGGCATGAAAAATGACATTTATTTTCAGAAAGAGGTGACATGTCTTCAGAAGTCATTTATATACAACCGCTATACTGGTCTTGAAAACCTTGATTTTATGAAAAAAAAAAAAGTAGCATGATAAAATACTAAAGGTTTCCATATAGAATTTTGGGTAAGTCTTTTACTACCTGGGTTTAAAGGTAATAACTAAAAGAATATGCAAATACCTTATGAAGAGATGTGTTTTTATTTAACTCCACTTGAAAAAATACAATTAGTATGAGATTTTGTAAAGAGGTGACAAGTTGACATGTATTTTACAGAGGAGCTGGGCATAGTAACTTTGTTGTTATAAAGTTCTATTAAAAAATCCCAATGGGTAGGGAGGTCTAGACAGAGAAAAAGCCCAGCAGGATTTATTAGTGACTAATTTCATTTTTTAAAAAAACTGGTTTATGTGACTATTTGTGGGGCACGCGCCTCCCGGTCCAGCCTGGAGGTTCAGACGGGCTGCACTGCCGCGCACACAGATACTAAACACAATTCACTCAGGACCCTCAGGTGAGGGGCGCAGACTCCTGTGGCCCTCGGGACCCCGGCAGAGACTAGAGAAAGGAAAAGCCTCAGGCACTTTTGCCTTCCAGGGGCAAACACCTGTGTTGGTCGTCTCGGTGATCAGGAGGAGACAGCTGTTGCTTCGTCGTTGGTCAGACGGAGAGCAGGTTCCTTTTCCTTGTTGAGGATTGCGATGGGAGAGTGTTTTTTCCTCATCAAAGGTCTGGGGGAGAGCAGCGGGAGAGGCGCTTCCTCATCTGTGGTCCGGGCAGGAACAGGCGAGAAGGCGCAGAAAGGGATGCCAGAAAGGCCATGGCAAAAAAGGTTGAGCTGCCGCAGTGCAGCTCTTTATATAGTTCGCCCATGGAATGGCCTGAGCCAATCAGCTTTCAGTCCAATTGTCCAATCAGGAAGGGTTTTGTACAAACATGCAGCCAAGTTACTTTCATTTTCCCTAGATTTCTAACTTACAAACCAGATATTCAAACGCCATTTTCCCAGTTTGGGAGTTTTTGCCAATTTCCTCCCAATTCTTCCCTACAACTATTAACCAAGTGGATAGTCTTGTCTTCCAAATTTGAATTCTTAGCTTGCTATCAAGGTAATAAAATCAGCAAAAAAGAAGAAACCATCCTGATGCACAAAATAATAAAAAGCAAATGTACAACAGCCTAAAACTAAGGACAAGATGAGTTCTTTAAAGTTGGAAAGTGTATCAAAAAATTACTCTCTATCATTATGCAGTAAAGATGGGTAAAAGACGATCATAATTACTCAAAGTGAGTCAGGTACCATTTCTTGGCCCCAAGGCACTCACGGATCTGATGGAAGGGACAGAGGCTCAGGATGCTAGTGTCATCTGTAGAGTTAGGTACAAAGGCACATGGAGGAATGGACAATTGACTCCTGTCTGGAAGCCCAGGAAGGCATCATTCAGAGTTGACATGTGAGCCACATGCTGAATGAGCGAGGCTCCTGGGGAGGGAGAATGGGTAAGGCATTCTAGAAGGCACAGTATGGGAGGGTGCATGGGTGTATGAGAAGCCAGGCACATTCTCAGAGAAGCAATCAATACTCGGTAGTGAGGCTGCATGGTGGGTGAGGAGAATGGACCACAGTTGATGCTGGAAGAAAAGACAGAATGTATCTTTAAAGGGCTTTGGGGATCAGGTTAGAATTGGTCTTCACCTACTGTCCCCAGACACCAGTGCAGTCTTCTAAGTGGGATTCTGTCATGATGTAACTGTCTTAGAAAAGTTAATGCTGGCCATGGGAAGAAGACAGGCCAAGAAGAGAACAGAGGTCTGTGCACAGAAGTAGAGCTGGTCTGAGCTCAATACTTCCCAAGTCACAGGCTTGAAAATGTGTGTCTGGGGCTCACAGCCCAAAGATATGTCAATTCCACTACATCATGTGAGAGCTTTGAGTCAGAGCCCAGCTTTTAGCTACTACCCTGCCCTTACTAGTGCTGCTTATTAGCTATATTGCCTGGAGAATTTATTCAATGCTCAGTTACATTTTTCTCCATCTGTAAAACAGGAATAATCATAATACATTCCCTACATATTTAGAGAATTAACTGAAATAGCATTGACAGATATGCTTTGTTAATTATAAAATCCTTCACTTTTATTGATATAGTGTAAGCCTATTTGTTGTTGTTGTTGTTGTTAGGTGCCATCATCACCCTCACAGGGTTTTCAATGGTTGATTGTTTCAGGATTGCTTTGAGAGTGGATTGCTACATCCTTCTCCCATTCTTGGGGTGCTGGGGATCAAACCTGGGACCTCAGAGACTGCAGATCAGCACTCTACCAAACTGAGCTAAATCCCAGCCTCATAAACCTATTAGACAGGGATTTTCAAAAGGACTGTGATTTTAAAGGAAATTCTAGAGAGCCTCATAAATGCTGGATCCTTATTAGGAAGAAATTGTGGCAGGGAAACTGAATGCAAACTCTTCGTCCACCTCTTGAGTTGGATCCTGGTTCTGGCATTCACTAGATTGAGATCAGAAACAAGTTAATTGAATTCATTATGTCTCTATCTCTTCATCTATAAAAAGGAGATTAAAAATAATATTTTCTAGGGTTGCTAATAGGTAACATCACATGGCCAAAAAGAACAATAAAGGTTAGTGATGGGATTAAGACTAATTAGATGACTTTAAAATACAGAGATTATTCCAGGTTATCTGGATGAGCTCAACCTAGTCACATGAGTTCTTAACCTCAGAGAAACTTTCTTGGCTGGATTAGATGGAGGAGATGGAAGATAAAGATCAAAGTCAAAGTGTGTGAAAGATTCAACCCACCATTGCCTGGGTTTTAGATGGAGGGAAGAACATACTAAGAGCATGCTGAGATTGTTACATGCAGTATAATGTCTGATGTGCCAGGGAGCAAAACAGATACAAGATACTCTCAATTCTCAATGAATGCACAGAATGGTTAAGAAAAACTGAGAAAGTACAAAATAAAAATGTAATCAGAAATAAAATAACAAAGGGGGCTTCCTTCTAAAAAGGCATACAGAATTGGCAAGTCTCTCTAGAATTTTCTTTAAATCACAGTCCTTTTGGAAACCCTCATCTAATAGTCTTAATTACACTAATAAAGGTAAAGGATTTTACAGTTAACTAAGCATATATGTTAATGATATTTTTGTTAATTCTCCAAATAAGTAGGGAAAGTATTACGAATGTCCCTATCTTACAGATGAAAAATGATGGTTTAGTTTTGCACGACAGTTTTTCAAATAAGAAAGAGATTGCTAAGTGGGGACTTGAAGTATAACTTGAATGGTGGATGCTTTAAGGATTAGAAAAAGTTACCAGGTCTCCTGGAATTCTAGTGACTCAGAATGGGGAGAAGGAGGATGGCAAGTTCAAGGCCAGAGGGAGCCTGCATAACTCAGCAAGACCTTGTCTCAAAATAAGAAAAAAGAGTAAAAAATGTGTTAGGGATGTGGCTTAGTGGCAGAGCACTTGCAAAACATGAGCAATGCCCTGGGATCAACCCTGTAGGACTAAGAAAAAAAAAGTTTAGGGAAAGCGAGAGCATTAGGCTTAGCAGTGCATTCAATAAGCAGTTCTTGATCCTTGAGATAGGCAAAGGTGAATATGGCATGGCATTTACCATTAGAGCTTAGAGCAAGAACTTAGGGCTTCACTAAAGGAAGAGACAATAGCAGGCTGAGTGGAGGCAAAGCTCCAGTGGTACATTTGAAGAATGATGCATCTGTGTGGCTAATGGAAAGTAAAGAGACTGACCAGTGAAGAGACTAAGTTGACTTTTCAAGTGTGACCATGTACCAGAAGCCCTAGGGGAACTTTACTAAATCCTCCATTCCCCAGGTGGGTTCTGGGACATGTGGATCTAAAATAGGACACTCCCCCCCCCGCCCCCAGCTACCAATGGATCTTGATGACAAACACAGATAAGAAGTACTGGAACAGGGCAGATAGTGCAAAAGTAGATTATGCAGTCTTTCAATGTCAGGCCAGTGGAAGCCACTGAGCCCTGGACTTCCATGGACCTGACATGAAGATGGGGTCCCTATAAGAATATCTGCATGGGGATGGAAAGGAAGAAACTGAAGACACAGGTGTCCCTGGTGGGATGGACAGGAAGGAGAAAGGATGCATACAGGGAGACATTTACTGCTCTCCCCAGGGTGTCCAGTAATGTGACACACAACACTTAAGCTATTCAGATATTTATTAATTAAATACTTAAATTGAGTAAATTGTTTTTGTGTGTGAGGTACTAGGGGGTTAAACTCAAGGCCTCACACATACTTTGTAAGTGCTTTACCACTGAGCTGCACCCCCAGCCCATTTTATATTTTTTATCTTGAGAGTCTCCCTAAGTTATGCAGGCTCCCTCTGGCCTTGAACTTGCAATCCTCCTGCCTCCACCTCCCAAGTTGCTGGGATTTCAAGTTTGTGATGCTGAGTCTGGCTTGAGTAAATATTTGAAATACAATCTGGAAAACTGAGGGGCTGGAGCACACGGTTTCACCAAAACACAGTAAGAGGATTTAGAAGAATAAAAGTTTAGAGAAAAAATGTAAAATGTAAATTCAGTTTTAGACTTCATAAGTTTAAGTAAATAGATATAATAAAAGAGGTTCCAAATGTTGAAGCATGGGTGCCAAAATATCATGGGACTAATAAATTCCTGGAAGTTTGTCACCTCCTCCTGTTTTATTTGTATGTGACCAAGAGATTAAAGTATGTATTATGCTTCTGACAGGCTACATCTACTGGGGGATCCCCTGAATGTCACTGGAAGGTCTTCAAGTCTGCTCTGGAGAATTCCTGTTGAATGACAAAGACGCTAAAAACAGTAAGTCCAGACGGGGGAGTCATGTGGGAAGAATGGGGCCTGGGAGCCTCGGTTGTCCTCAATGGAAACAGAAGGCATTAAGGTTATGGGGAATTCATCCAACGTTCAAAGTAAACCAGCAGCTTCCCATGACACCTTGCCAATCCAGCAAATCCCACCCTACACACGCACACGCGCACACACACACACCTTCTGCAGGCAATTACGGGCCTATACTGAGTTTTTCAACCATAATATAGAAAGAAATGGCTGAGGGAAAAGGTTAATGAACAATGATTTATCAGAAATCAATACTGTCTGTATTTCTCCAAACTCAGCACTAATATTTTAACTTTAAAAATGTGCCCCGGGCCTGGAGATGTAGCCCAGTGTTGGGGCACTTGCCTACTACCTTGTGCATGACCCTGGGTTGCATCATCAGCTCAGGGGGAAAAACAAGTCCCCCATTATTTATAGCTTGATATCTTGATGGTTTCATATAATATCATTTGGACTGAATTTGAAAAGCTTTCACACTTTCATTATTATACACTGTGTAGCTGAAATTAATAGACTAGAACCATCCTCTTTTTAGTGACTCACCATTTTTCTTCTTCTGACTCATGAGGCTGTCCTTTCCTTCTCTCACACACATTATGACACAGTGACTATTGTGGTAGTCTAATTCATGTATGTTTCCAGAATGCTAACCTTGACTGATGGTGGGGGACTAGATAACAATCACATGTAGGTGAAAAAGAACAGGTTAATTCAGAAGGCAAGAAGGGATGATTAAGGGAAGAAGGAAGAGAGGACTGGCCGGGGGCTGTGTCCCTAACTCTGCATATACCATCCATGTGCTCCATCATAGCCAGGAAACAGGAAGAGAAAAAGTAATAACTGGAAAAATGCACTGTATAGAAGCGAACTGAGTTTCAGTGGCCTCAGTTCCGGCAATCCTTTTTTAATTATGGTAGAAACAGCATCTGAAACAGAGAAAGCCCAAGGGGCTCAGGAATATAAAGTTATCTAGTGCTCTGAGGTCAAAATGACAACATTCTTGCCTACAGAAGAAAAGTCTATGTACTTACATATGAACCCTATATGTGAGTTACTTGTTTAATTATGGTATAACCTTGAATTACTAATATTCCCTGGACACTGGAGCACCTGTGAATTCCTGAGAAATGATCCTGAATACTCTATGTAATTAAGCTCTTTAATCATCTGCCAGGTCTCAAGTCAGGCCATTGATTCTCTGACCGTTGTCTGCCAACACTGTTTTACCAAATACCTAATGCTCTTCCTCACTAGAAGCTGAGGTAATACAGCCCTGACATCCATGTAGATATTAACACATCACACAGAACCTTTGTCCTGTTCAATGAAGAAAACCAGATTTCTTAATTGGAAGAGTTTATAGCTGTTGCTGCATCCTGTTGCTGTGCTCTAGAACTTTCTCCATAACTGTCATATCCCTCTCCCCACCCTCCTGCCTTCCTGAATTCTCTTCCTGTATTAAAATAGCCTCAAAAGCCAGGTACTATGGCACCTACCTGGCAACTCAGCAGGCTGAGGCAGGAGAGGATTGCAAGTTCAAGGCGAGAGGTGGCCTGTGCAACTTAGTGAGACCTTGTCTCAAAAAAATAAATAAACAAAATAAATAAAATAAAAATAAGCTGAGGATACAGCTCAGCAAAGTGCACTTGCTGTGTGATGCCCTGAATTCTCCTCCATCTCCATACCACAGACAAATAAAATAAATAAAAAATAGCCACAGACGGCATCATCCGTTTGATGGAAACACTTTCAAACTTTCCCATCAAATATCTTTACTCTGTACCTGCGAAAGAAAAGATTTTGTTTTCTGTTTAGAGTTGAAACATTTTCCAAGCCTAACATTAAGCAGGGACAGCTTTAAATGCCTTCATAAATCTGCTTCAGATATTAAACTACCTGAAAAAGAAGATGAGTCAAAAAGAAGTTAGATCCTTGGGCTACTGCCTTCTGGCCTCTCTTCTCTCCCATCTCTTAATCTCAGTTGCTCACTTCCCAGTCCTCTGCCCAGGGATGCACAGATGACCTGGACTCAGGACTGCTTCTATGGCACCCTCTCCTCTCTACTGCCAAGGGCAGAGAACCCAAGGACCAAGGATGACCCTGGGGAGGTCGATTAGCACCAGTCCTGCACCTCTTGTCCCAACACCGCTGCCTCCTCATGTGTTCCTCCTCTTTTTGTATGTGGGGGCCATGTTTCTTGAAGCCTTTCCCTCAGCTGAATTAAGAATCAGTGCTGATCTCCTGTTGAGTGCAGAAAGGAGGGAAAGATGTTGGTGACTGTCCTCTAGCCCAGTGAAGGCAGGAGCACTTCAGCTGTGTGATTCATGTTCTGTTGGCCTCTGCACCACCATCCAGGACCATGTTAGTCATCTTTGCATCACTATAACAAATCCTTGAGAAAATCAACTTAAGAAGAGAAAAAGTTTCTTTGGGGGTCACAGTTTGGAAGGTTTCAGTGCATGGTCAGTTGGCCCCATTGGTTTTGGGCTAGTGGTGAGGCAGCACATCATGGCAGAAGCAAGTGGTGGAAGGAACCCCCTCACCTCGTGGCCAGGGAGAAAAGAGAAAGGGAAAGAAACTGGAGTCCAACGATCTGCTGGTGGTCACACCCCCAGTGACCTGCCAGATGCAGGCAGCCCCACCTCTTAAGGCTTCTTCTACCTCCCAAAAGTGTCAAACTGGGGACCAACCCTTGATCACCTGGACCTTTGGGGGACATTCAAGATACAAGCTATGGCAAGGACATTCCAGATAATAGTTGGGTAGAGCTGTCCCAAGACTCTACACAGACTAGGAAGAGATAGTTGTGAAATGCAGCAAGAGATCCCTGTCCTATGGAGGTACCAGTATTCAACACAGAGCATTCAAGTATTAGGGTGTGTGAACGTCAGTATGACCACAATATCTAAATGCTATACAGACCATTCCCAACTTGTGGTTCCTGTGATGATTTTTCAGCTTCACAGTGTTGCAAAAGCAAACCTATACAACCATTCTGGTTTTTGTTTTCTATAAAGTCAGTATTTAATAAGTTACATGGGATATTCAACATTCTATCATAAAATAGTTTTTGTGTCAAGTGTGTCCTGAACACTTTAAGGAAGACCAAGCTAAGTTAAGATGTTCGGTAGGTTAAGTGTATTAAATGCGGTTTCCAATTTCGATATTTTCAACTTAAGATGGGTTTTGGGTGGATGTAATCCCATTGTCATCAAGGAGCATCTTAAATGCATCAGAAAATCAAGTAGATATAGGCATGTTGATACTCACTAATAAAGTAAAACAGACAAATAAAATAACCAAAATAAAGACGATGAGTTTGGTTGCTTAGAGTAATCTGGATAATGGTGGCAAGGTTACATAACTTTTTACCACCCAAATCCACCCCATGGAAACAGAGCAACTAGGATAGGAAAAGCAAAACCCCACAAAAACAGCTGTAACAAAGGGATGGGAAAACATATCCTGGTGAACCAAGGATGTTTATTCCAAAGACATGTGGGTTGCAATAAACTACTGGTGATATTAAGACCTATATGTGCTTTCAATGTGTTAGAGGAAACAGAGAGAAGGCAAAGGAGCTCCTGATAACCCTGAGAAACAGTGGACACATAGTCACTGCAGAGCTTTGTGGGTGAGTCTAGGAGGAGCAACTGGAACCTGCAGTCTTGCTGGCTCCAGTTTGGGGGTGAACACAGAACCAGAGTGTGCTAAAGAAGCCTAGGCTCAATGGACCTTTAAATGGGACTCTTAACACACATCCTCTAAGCAAAATCCCATGTTGAAGAGAAAGTACTAGAAATAGAATCCAAATTGAACAGGAAATATATTTTAAGGGCAAAGAGGACAAAGAGAAGATCCAGATAAAAGTAGGAGGAGGAGGAAAGACCCAGCAGATATGAGACACGTAAAGCCATAGATTACCCTCCCTTATCTAAGGGAGACATGCTCCAAGGCCCCCAATGGATGCATGGGTAGTACCAAAATCTATATGTGTTTTATCCTATATGCACATGCTGATGATAAAGTTTAATTTATAAATTTAGGCATAGTAAAAGATTAAGAACAACAACAATTAATAATAAAATAGAATAGAGAAATATATAGTAATAGAAATTATGCATGTGCATTCTTTTTTCCTCTCTCTAACTGCCACAGGGCAAGCAGTGTTTATACAACATGGACACACTGGACTAAATGATGATTCATGTCCCGGATGAGACAGAGAGGACAGCACAAGTTTTTATCTGACTACTCAGAGTGACATGTGATTTAAAACTTAAGAATTGTTTATTTCTGAAATTTTCCATTAAGTACTTTTGGACCATGATTGATGGTGGGTAATTGAAACTGTAGGAAGCAAAACTACAGATAGGGGAGGCTACTATCTTTGTAAACATGTCCTAACGAAAAGTAAGGAGGGAATTCTAGATCTCACAGCTATTTGCAGCAGTTTGTGGACCAGCATTGATATAGCTCCCAAAGTGAAAGAATAGGAATGAATATGTTGTTGTTGTTGCTGTTGTTAGGTGCCATCAAGTTGGGGCCAACTCACAGTGACCCTATGTTCAACAGAACGAAACATTACCCAACACTATTCCATGCCCGGCACTATTTTCAATGTTTCTCTGCTATTCGTAGGGTTTTTGGCTGATTGTTTCAGGAGTGGGCTGCTGGGTCCTTCTCCCAAGCCTACAGCACCCACTATTCTCAGACAGTCTCCAATTAGAGAACTTACAGGCTGACCCTACTTAGCTTCCAAGATCAGACTGAATTAGATGCCAGGGTGGTAGGAATGGATATAGATATGGGAATATAGATATCTGCTTGTAGTTGATGTGTGTGTGACTATATATAGAAACATGTAGCATAAATATGGTAAAACTGATATGGAATATTTAGATCCTGTCAATAAATTCACCTATTAAATTCACCTTGTTGTTGTTAGGTGCCATCAAGTTGAGTCTGACTCATAGTGACACTATATACAACAAACAAAACACTCCCCAACACTGTGTCATGTCCAGCTCTATGTCAGTACTTCCTTGGCATTCATAGGATTTTCAATGGCTGATTGTTGTGGAATTATTTTGCCAGTTCTTCTCCAAATTTTGTGGTGCTGGGGATCAAACCCAGGGCTGAGAGAGCACAAGGCAGTCCTCTACCAACTGATATAAACCCCAGCCCCAAATTCACCTTAGTTCACCTATTTATTTAATCCAGCAATCCCACTACTGGGTATTTACCCAAAAGAAGCCAAAAATGTTATACCACAGAGGCATCTATATTTATTGTGGCATTGCTTACAATTGTAAGGATTTGGAATCAGCCGAGATATCCTTCAACATATGAATGGATTAAGAAACACACACACACACACACACACACACACACACATACACACACTGGGGTCCTATTCAGCCATAAAGAAAAATGAAATAGTAGCATTTGCAGCAAAAGGGATAGACTTGGAGATCATTATCTTGAGTGAAATAACTCACTCCCCCCAAAAGAAATACTATATGTTTTCACTTATATGCAGAAGTTAGACACAGGAAGCTAATTTCTCTCTAGTCACTGGATTCAAACATTGAAAAGACTTGTCCTGAGATGGAATAGAAGTAAAGATTGGGATTAGATGTGTTGATTTTGTATGTAAAGCACTTGCTTCAGATAAAAGCTATTCTTTTCATTGCTTGTGCTATTTTTGTCATTATTATTTTTCATATTGTTACAATTTTTCCACCTTCCCCCTTTACAGCAACAGGAGGGCTGAAAAAACACACCTATTTGTCTTAAAAATAGATTTTCAGATTACCTAATAAAGCAAAATATAGCACTTCTCAGCCTGAAATAATATACAAACTTTTTTCCAGATGAAGAAAAGTGTATAAAATATGCTGCTATTTATCTCATAAAGGGAATAAAGGGAAGAGGGATTGAAAGCATACAGGTAACCAAGTACACACACACACACACACACACACACACACACATGCACACACACATACACAGCACATGACTGTAATCCCAGCACTTGAAAGGCTGAGGCAGAAAGATCATGATTTTGAGGCCAGCCTAGGCTACATAATGAGACCCTGTCTCATAAAACCAAGGGCTGGGGATGTGGCTCAGTGGTAGAGTGCTTGCCTATCATGCACAAGGTCCTGGGTTTGATCCCAGCACCACAAATATAAATATATACACATTAATGTTATATAATTAATATATTAATGAAAAGATAAATCAGCACTTTAAAACAGTATTATAGGCAGAACAACTGGGACGAATGAGAAATGGATAGAAACTAGATTTGTAAATTTGACTTTAGAGTCATGTAACACTTCACATAATCATAAAACAAAATTAAATTTAAAATAAAGCAGCCTCTAAACATCAAAAGTAAAATGAGACACTTATGCCTATCTGTCCAGTAGGTGGCACAACAACATTAAGAGGACTATGGCAAGTGACTTTAAATCATAACAATTGAACTGTGTATCCACAATAGAATGTTATCCTGAGGCCAAACACAACTACCAGGAATCTTAACCTCATTGTTATCATTTTGCTGATGGAGTCATCTTAGCATTTATTCTGAGACTGTTGTGTGTGTGCATTATGGAAAACCTAAATGGGTAAACATATTCACGTCTTTAGAAAACTGAAATTTGTCAAGGGAAAGGTGCATACAGTGAAAAAAAAATTCTCTACTCTTGAGTTTGAATAAGAACTATAATTACGAAAGAGGAGTCAAGATGGCGGACAGATAACACACACCTTCTGTCCCGGAGCAATAAGAAGCCTCGATTAGGGGTTTAAAACACAAATTGAATAAATAGAAACAGAGATAATTTAGTTTGAGAGATAAAGAATGAAACTAGGCGTACACTGAAATTAAGGATTGGGCTTCAGAGCAGCTACACAGTGGCCAGCAGCGGGACCGCCGCCATTTAGCCATAACACAGGGAGCGGTTAGAATCCCAGAGATCTGGAGGAGATTTCGCGCACACGCACTCACAGCCCCAGACCCAACACGGAGTGCAACCTTGCCAGCACACTCTCACCATGCCTGCGGGACACAGTCTGCAGTTCCTAGGTGAGTCACCGTGAGGGAGCGCACAAACGCCCTCCATAGCGGCCGCGGAGCGAATGGGTGGGGGGGTGGGAGCCGTTGCCAGCGATCCGCATCTAGAGCTCAGGCGCGGCTCCCCTCCCTTCTGTTGCGGCGGGTCAGGCCTACGTCGTGAACTCCACAGAAACTTGGGCACACATATATCCAGATCCCAGACACATCAGAGGTGAGCCCAAATCACCCCACTGTGCTACGGAGAGATCTGGAGCTTGTGGAGCCGGCCAAGTTGCACGCGGGGGAAGCCGCTTGCCCTGGCACGCGGCTGGGGAGCTCTTTCTCAGCGGCGCAGCCCGCCCCTGGCGGAGAAATTCCGAGCGCGACCGCAACACACAACAAGGCTGTGGGGAGGAAATCTCTGATTTAGGGAACTGGCGCCCGATCTCCGTGGGACAGGGAGATCTTTAGGGAAGACCCCACAGGTTTCACTGCCTCTTGAACAGTACAGTAGTCGCGGAGTCTTCCGTGGAACAGTCTCTATGGGCACTCGAGGCCCCAATTAAATCCAGATTGTTATGAAGAACT
>VMDO01004734.1:0-39471 GCA_007922755.1 Pedetes capensis
TAATTAGTTTTGGAGTGAAATTTAATCTATCTGAAATTAAAATTGCCACACCTGCTTTCTTTTGTTCCCCCCCCTGCTAGGTATACATTTTTCCAGCCCTTAACTCTCAGTTTATTCCCGTCTTTGTGGGTTAGATGAGTTTCTTGAATACCGCATATTGATGGTTTGTGTTTTTTGATCCAATTAGCCAATCTCTGTCCCTTAATTGGTGAGTTAAGACCATTTACATTAATAGAGATTATTGAGGAACATTTATTGTCATTTATCCAATCATTACCTGTTTCTGATTTATGATTCATGTTTGCTTTGGACCTTTCTTGTGTTGGACTCATCTCAGTTAATCGGTTCTTTGGTTTCCTTTGTACAGTTGTCTTGACTCTTCTGTATGTGGTATTTGATTTATTATCCTCTCCAGTGCTGGTTTGGTTGTTGCATATTTTTTAAAAGCTTCAATGTCATTAAATGTCTTATATTCCTCATCTATTATCAACGATAATTTTGCTGGATATATTAGTCTAGGCTGGAGGTTGTTTTTTCTTAGTATTTGAATCACCTGTGACCATTCCTTTCTAGCTTTCAGTGTTGATATGGAAAAGTCTGCAGTAATTTTTATTGGCTATTTTTTATAAGTAATAAGGGACTTCTGTCTTGCTGCTTGCAGGATGGCGTCTCTGGTATCTAGTGATAGAAATCGAGCCACGATGTGTCTCGAAGATGATCTATTTAAATCAGCCTTCCTGGAAGTCCTGAAAGCCTCAGTGGTGTATGTATCCATTTCCTTTGCTATCTTTGGGAAATTTTCCTTGAGGATATCATTTACTAGGTCGTGAAGGCCTCCAGTGATTCTTTCTTCTCGTTCAGGAATACCCATGATTCTTATATTCCTTCTTTTCTCTCTATCAGAGTTCTCTTGGAAATCTTTTTTTAAAACTTTTATCATTGATTCCATTTCTAGTTGCTTGTGTTTCAGCTCGTTTATGTCATCTTCTGCCTCAGAGATCCTTTGCTCTGATTCATCCATTCTTGAAGAGAAGGATTCTTTAGCCATGTTCAATTCTGATAATTTGGACTGAGTATCAAGCAAAGTGCCTTGATTTTTCTTAATCATTTCTAACTGGGATGACAGAGCAGCTTCCAAATTAGAAACCTTTCTTTCAATTATCTCCAGTGTATTTTTAGTATTTGTCTTTATTTCTCTTAGCATGTTTATAACCATGACTCTGAACTCCGACTCAGAGATCTCTAGTAAATGTGAGTTGTTTGTGTTTGTATGATCTGTGAAGCCTTCAGCTCCATCCTGCCCCCTTGATTCACAGGGTTTTCAATGGCTGATTGTTTTGGGAGAGGGCTGACAGGTCCTTCTCCCATTTTTGCATTACTCGGGCCTCAGAAAGTGCAGAGTGGCACTCTACCAACTGAGCTAAATCCCAATGCAGTGGCACACATCTGTAATTTCAGCATCTCAGGAGGCAGAGGGCAGGAGGATTGCAAGTTTGAGGCCAGAGACAGCCTGTGTAACTTAGTGACACCTTGTCTCAAGATAAAAAAATTTTTAAAAGGGGGCTTAGGGTGTAGGTAAGTGATAGATTGTTTGCAAAGCACTTGAAAAGTCCTAGCTTCAACCCCCAGTACCAGGGGAAAAAAAAAAAAAAAGAAAATACAAGACATCTTCCCTAGAATTAAGACTGGAATTGCAATTCAAAAGAGCATACTATGTTCCAAGAAAAACTGATAATGAACAAGGAAAATGTAATACTTTAGGCACATAAAAAAGAAAAGAGAAGTCAGGTGTGCACAGGCCTATAATTCCAGCAATTTGGGAGGCGGAGGTAGGAGGATGGTGAGTTCAAGGCCAAAGACGGCCTTTGTAATTTAGTGAGAACTTGTCTCAAGATAAAATAAATAAATAAATAAATAAATAAAAAGGGCTGACGTTTCAGCTGAGTGGTAGAGTGCTTGTAAACTATGTGCAAGGCCCTGGGTTCAGCCCTCAGAACCATAAAAATAAATAAATAAATAAATAGGAAAAGAGTATTCCTTTAATGGGTAATCTTAGCCTGGCCTGGCCTGTCACTATGGAACAGTCAATGCCAGATGAGAATGAAGAAATGTCTCCAAATTCTGAGTAAAAGAAAGTGTGATGCAAGAATATGTTACTCAGCCAAGGTGTGGTCATATAAAAAGACCACAGAAACATTCTCAAACCTAGAAAATATGGCATTCATGGGCCATCCTCGAATCATGTTCAGTAATGAAATTTGGCCATCAAAAGCTTAAAAACAACTGAGGGATAAAGAAGTAACAGCAAAAGGACTTGGTGGTGAGCCACAAATGAGTCTAAATATAAAGTGAAAACTAATGGTGAAATTGCCTGCAGCCATACCACTGTTGTGTCTGATCTGGTCAGATTTTGAAGCTAAGCAGGGTCAGGCCTGGTTAGTACTTGGATGGGAGGCCACCTGGGTGCTGTAGACTCGGGAGAAGGACCCAATAGCCCACTCCCAAAAAACAATCAGCCATTGAAAACCCTATGAATAACAGAGAAGCACTGACAATACTGTTTTACCTGTTGTACATAGGGTTGCTGTGAATCAGACACTGACTCAACAGCACCCAACAACACCAAAGGTGAAATTAGGGTTTCAGAGCAGAAGAAAATACATGGACTTTGTCAATGTCAATAAAGGGAGATTTGATACATATTGAGGAGTAGAGAAGGATGAGGTGGTGGAAAGAGCAATTTACCTCCTCATCCTCAGAGCCTGAACCATGGGCATCTATAAAGGAAACCTTATTAAGAACAATTCTAGTGCCAGTTGTCATGGAAAATGCCTGTACTCACTGGACTTGGGAGGCTGAGGCAGGAGGATCACAAGTTCAAGGCCAGAGGATGCCTGTGTAATTCAGGGAGACCCTGTCTGAAGACAAAAAATAAAAAAGTGGCTGGGAGTGTGGCTTAGTGGTAGAACCCTTGTCTAGCATGTGTGAGGCCCTGGGTTCAAACTCCCAGTACTGCAAAAGAAAACAGAATTTCTTGCTTCTTATTGTTTCTTATAATCTTAGTTTCTTTTAGGACCTAATATTCTCTGTGGGAAAGAAATACCTTCTTCAGTGTTTCTTTTTCTTCTGTATGTTCACATAAAATTAGAAGTACAATTTTTTTTTCAGTACTGAGGAAGGAACCCACGTCTTGGCACATACTAGGCAAGTGTTCTACTCCCAGACCTTTTATATTTTATTTTAAGACAGGGTCTTGTTATGTAACCCAGGCTGGCCTTACACTTGGGATCCTTCTTCCTCTGCCTCCAGAGTAGCTGGGATTATGATGTGGCCCTCAAGCCTGGCTCTAACTTTAATTTTTAAAATAGCATGACTTAGCCAGGTGTGGTGGCAGTCACCTGTAATCTCAGCCACTGGGGAGGCAGAGCCAAGTGGATACCAAGTTTCAAACCAGAGGCAGCCTGCGTAATTTATTGAGACCTTGTTTTAAGATTAAAAAAATAAAAAAGGGGCTTGGGGTGCAGCTCAGTGGTAGAACATTTGCAAAGAATGCTCAAGGCTCTGGGTTCAACTCCATAGTCTAAAAAAAAAAAAGGCTCATGACTGGTTTCATTTTAATAAAAGCATTTATCTCTAGCCTTCCAGCTAGAAATATCATAGAGATGTCTATGATGCAATTCACCTAATGTTAGTAGTTATTTCTTGGTGGAAGTTTTCATAAGATCATCTAAATTGTCTTCAGTTCTTTATAATAAGAATGTATTATTTTTGTAAAAATAAAGTCATTATTCTGAAAAAAAATAAGATTGGTGAAATATCTGTCTGCAGCATGGTATCTAGAGGTTTGTCAGTACGATTTACTAGGAAAGCCTAAAGGATGTGTGTCATGCCAAAGGAATGTGCAGTAATAAAATGGAATTCAAACTAAGCAAAAAAGGACATATTAAAGTTCAAAAATATTATCATGGGATGGGAACTGACTTGTAATTAAAACAGCCTGGAGTTTGTCGCTCAGTAGTAAAGCAATTGCCTGGAATCTATGAGGCCCTGAGTTTGAGTACCACATACAACACACACACACACACACACACACACACACGGGGGGGGGGAATTAAAAAAAAAGATACAACTTGATCTGTTGTTGTTGTTAGGTACCGTCGAGTTGGTATCAGACGCATAGCGACCCTCATAGGGTTTTCAATGGCTGACTGTTCGGGATTGCCTTGGGAGTGGATTGCCAGGTCGTTCTCCCATTTTTGCGGTGCTGGGAATTGAACTCCAGACCTCAGACTGCAGCACAGCGCTCTACCAACTGAGCTAAATCCCAGCCCCAACTTGATCTGTAGACTCAATGTAATCTCAATCAGTATCTCAGCAACTTACTTCATGGGTATCAGCAAACTGATTCCAAAGTTTATATGGAGGGCAAAAGACTCAGAATATCTGACTCAATATTGAAGGAGAAGAACAAAGGAGGACCGACACTACCTGCCTTTAAGACTTACTATACAGCTACAGGGGGTTTGGCTCGGTTGGTAGAGCACTGCTCTGTGCACTCTGAGGTCCTGGGTTCCAGCCCCGGCATTGCAAAAACAAGAGAAGGACCTGGCAGCCCACTGCTGAAATAATCCTGAAAGAATCAGCCATTGAATACCTATGAGTAGCAGAGAAGCAATGACACCGTGCTGGGCATGGCACAGTGTCGAGGAGTGTTTTGTTCTTTTGTATATAGGGTCACTATGAGTCGGACCTGACCTGACAGCACTTAACAACAACAACAACAACATAAAGCTACAGTAATCAGGATAGTATTGTACTGGTAGAATACACAAGCAGACCCATATAATACAACATTCCAGAAATAGACACATAAATGTTGTTGTTAGGTGCTGTTGATTCGATGTCCCACTCATAGCGACCCTTCATATAACAGACGAAACACTATTATCGTGCTTTCTGCTACACATAGGGTTTTCAATGGCTGATTGTGCTTTGGGAGGGGGTTGCCAGGTCCTTCTCCCAAGCCTACAGCACCTTGTGTTCTCAGGCGGTCTCCTATCCAAGTACTAACCAGGCCTGACCCTGCTTAGCTTCTGAGATCTGACAGGATGGGACGCCATAGTGGTACAACTGCAGGCTACATAAATATAGTCAATTGATAATGTTTGACAAGGGAGCAAAGGCTATACAATGAAGCAAATGTAGTCTTTTTTAACACACGGTACTGGAACAACTGGAAATTGAAATGCCCCCCAAAAATAAATAAATAAAAGGCAATCTAAACACAGACCTTACACCCTTCATAAAAACTCAGAATGGATTAAAATGTAAGTGTAAAATGCAAAACTATAAAACTAAAAGATAACATAGAGAAGACCTAGGTGACCTTGGGTACAGAGATGACCTTTTATATATAATACCAAAGGCATTTCTTGACTGCTGATCATGCCTTTGATTGTTGTTGTTAGGTATTGTCAAGTTGTTAGGTATTGTCAAGGGTCCAACTCACAGGGACCTTATGTACAATAGAATGAAGCACTCCCTGATGCTGTGCCAGGCATACGATCTTATTTACATTTAAGCCCATTGAGCAGACACTGTGTCAATCCATGTAGTTGAGGGCTTTCCTTTTTTTCATTGATCTGCCACTCTCCCAAACATAATGTCCTTCTCCAGGGATTGGGGGCTGGGATTTAGCTCAGTTAGTAGAGCACTGCACTGCAGTCTCTGAGGTCCTGAGTTCAATTCCCAGCACCACAAAAATGGGAGAAGGGCCTGGCAATCCACTCCCAAGGCAATCCCGAAGAGTCAGCCATTGAAAACCCTATGAGGGTCGCTATGCATCGGATACCAACTCGACGGCACCTAACAACAACAACCAGGGATTGGTCCCTCCTGATTACATGTCCAAAATACATAAGACACAGTCTAGCCATCCTTGCTTCCAAGGAGCACTCTGGTTGCACTTTTTCTAGGACTGATCTGTTGGTTCTTTTGGCAGTCCATGATATATTCAGTATTCTTCTCTAGCACCATAATTCAAAAGCATCGATTCTTCTCCTGTCTCCCTTATTCAATGTCCAGCTTTCACAAGCATATGATGCAACTGAAAATACCATGGCATGAGACAGGTGCAACTTTAACTTCCATGTGACATCTTTTCAACACTTTAAAGAGGTCTTTTGCCACAGCTTTCCCCAATGAAATGTGCCTTTGATTTCTTGGCGGCTGCTTCCACAGGTGTTGACTGTAGAACCAAGTAAAGTAAAATCTGGGACAACCTCAATCTTTTCTCCATTTATCATGAAGTTGCTTACTGACTCATTTGTAAGGATTTTTGTTTTGTTGATATTGAGTCACAATCCATACAGAAGGCTGTGGTCTTTGATCTTCATCAGTAAATGTTTCAAATCCTCTTCATTTTCAGCAACAAGAATTGTGTCATCTGCATAACACAGGTTGTTAATGAGTCGTCTTCCAATAATGATGCCACGTTCTTCTTTATAAAGTCCAGCATCTCAGATTATTTGCTCAGCATAGAAATTGGAGAGGTGTGGTGAAAGGATACAGCCCTGATGCGCACCTTTCTCGACTTTAAACCAAGCAGTGTTTCCTTGTTCTGTTCAAACAACTGTATCCTGGTCCATGTACAGATTTCTCATGAGTATAGTTATGTGCTCTGATATTCCCATTGTTTAGTGTTATCCATAATTTGTTATGATACACACAGTCATATGCCTTTGTATAGTAGATAAAACATAGGTAGACAACTTTCTGGTATTGTCTGATTTTGGCTAATATCCATCTGACATCAGCAATGATGTCCCTGGTTCCACGCCCTCTTCTGAATCTGGCTTGACTTTCCAGCAGTTCCCTGTCTATATACTGCTGCAGTCACTTTTGAATGATCTTTAGTAAAATTTTGCTTGTGTATGAAGTTAATGATATCATTTGATAGTTTCCACATTCAGTTGGATCTCATTTCCTGGGATAGGCACAAATATAGATCTCTTCCAGTCAGCTGGCCAGGTAGCTATTTTCTAAATCTGTTGGAATAAACATGTTAGCACCTCCAGTGCTGTATCCGTTTGTAGAAACATCTCTATTGGTATTCCATCAACTTCTGGATCCTTGTGTTTCACCAATTCCTTCAAGGCAGCTTCTATTTTATCCTTCAATACCATTGGTTCCCAATCATATGCAACCTCTTCAAATGATTGGTCATTCACCAATTATTTTTTGTATAATGACTCTATATATTCCTTCCATCTTCTTTGATGTTTCCTGCAGTTTAATATTTTCCCTGTAGAATACTATTGCCACTTGAGGCTTGAATTTTTTCTTCAATTCCTTAATCTTTTTTTTTTTTTTTTTTTTTTCGGTACTGGGTGTTGGACCCAGGGCCTTGCGCTTGCATGCTCTGCAAGTGCTGGTTTAAGACAGGGTCTTGCTAAATCATGCAGACTGCCTCTGGTTTTGAACTTGCGATCCTCTCGCCTCCGCCTCCCAAGCTGCTGGGATTACAGGTGTGCGCCACTGCGCCCGGCATTCAATTCCTTAATCTTGAGAAAAACAGAGCTTATTCTTCCCTTTTGCCTTTCTGTCTCCAGCTCTTTGCATGTGTCATTAAAATATTTGATTTTGTCTTCTTGAGCTGCCCTTTGAAATGTTCTGTTTAGCTCCTTAACTTCATCATTTCTTCCTTTTACTTTAGCTTCTGACATACAAGGGTATGTTTCAGAGTCTCTTTTGACATGTAATTTGGTCTTTTCTCTTTTTCCTGTCTTTTTAGTAACCTTTCCTCATGAATGATGTCTTTGATGTCATGCCACAACTTGCCTGGTCTTCTATCAAAAGTGTCTAATGCATTAAACTTGTTCTTGAGGTCGTCTCTGAACTCAGGTGGGATATATTCAAGGTCATACTTTGGTTCTCATACACTTCTTCTAATTTTCTTCAGTTTCAGTTTGAACCTGCATATGAGCAGTTGATGGGCTGATCCACAATCAGCACCTGGTCTCCTTCTGACATTTGATATTGAGCTTTTCTATCGTCTCTTTCCACAAATGTAGTCAGTTTGGTTTTTGCATGTTCCGACTGATGAAATTTATGTGTATAGTAGCCATTTATGTCAGTGAAAAAATGTATTTGCAGTGAAAAGTTTATTGGTCTGGCAAAATTCTATCATGCAGTCTCCATCATTATTTCTGTCACCAAGGCCATATTTTCTGACTACTGAGTCTTCTTTGTTTTCAACTTTTGCATTCCAGTCACCAGTAATTATCAGTACGTCCTAATTGCAGGTTTGATCTATTTCAGATTGCAGAAGCTGGTAAAAATCATCCCTATCTTCATTTTTTGGCTTTAGTGGTAAGTGTGTAAATTTGAAAAATAGTCACGTTAACCGGCCTTCCTTGTAGGCATATGGATATTATTCTACCACTGGTACATTAGATCTTGAGATGTCTTTTTTGATGGTGAATGCAACCCCATTTCTTTTTAATCTGTCATTCCTGGCATGTAGACCATATGATTATCTGATTCAAAATGGTCCATGCTCATTGATGCCTAGAATATTGATGTTTATACACTCCATTTCCCTTCTGATGATTTCTAATTTTCCTAGATTCATACTACATACATACCATGTTCCAATTATTAATGGTGTTTACAGTTGCTCCTCCTCATTTTGAGTCATGCTACATCAGCAAATGGAAATCCCCAGGGCTTTACTCCATTTCTATCATTAAGGCAGACTCTACTTTGAGGAGCCAGCTCTTCCCCAGTCGGCTTTTGAGTTCCTTCCAACCTGAGTGGCTCATTTTCTGGTACTATATTGGCTGTATTTCTCTGCTATTCATAGGGCTTTCAACTGGTAATTATTTCAGGAGTGGTCTGCCGGGTCCTACTCCCTAGTCTAAGTCTGGAAGTTCAGGTGAAACCTGTCCACCATGGGTGATTCTGCTGGTATCTGTAATACCGGTAGCATAGCTTTCAACTTCACAGAAACATGGTGTAGAGCAACAAAAATTCCCATTCATTACTGTGGGAATGCAAAATGGTACAGACACTTTGCAAGACAATTTGACTAAACACACTTATCATATGATCAAGTAATTGCATACTCAAGTGCACCGAAAACTTATTTCCCCATAAAAGCCCTCACATGGGTATTTTTAGCGGTTTTATTCATAACTGCCAAAAGTTAAAAGCAAACAAGATGTCCTTCAGTAGTTGAATGGATAAATTCTGGTACATCCATACGATGGAGTACTATTCAATGCTTTTTTTAAAAAAAGCTATCAAGCTATGAAAAGACATAACAGAACCTTACATGTATGCTACTTAGTGAAAGAAAACCATCTTCAAAGGCTACATACCATATGATCCCAACTATGACATTGCAGAAAAGGAAAAACTATGTTGTTATTGTTGTTAGGTGCTGTCGAGTTGTGTCTGACTCATAGCGACACTTACAGGGTTTTCAATGGCTGATTGTTTCAGGATTGCTTTGGGAGTAGATTGCCACGAACTTCTCCCATATTTTCAGTGCTGGGAATCAAACTTGGGACTTCAGAGACTGCAGAGTGGCGCTCTACCAACTGAGGTAAATCCCAGCCCATGGAAAAACTATGTTGTTGTTGTTGTTAGGTGCCGTCGAGTTGGTATCCGACGCATAGCGACCCTCATAGGGTTTTCAATGGCTGAGTGCTTCGGGATTGCCTTGGGAGTGGATTGCCAGGCCCTTCTCCCATTTTTGTGGTGCTGGGAATTGAACTCGGGTCCTCAGAGACTGCAGCGCAGCGCTCTACCCACTGAGCTAAATCCCAGCCCTGGAAAAACTATGGAGACAGTAAAAAACAAATCAATAGTGAATAATAGAGGGGTATAAATAAGCAGAGCACAGAGGATTTGGGGGCAGTGAAATGACTGCATGTGACACTACAATTGTGTAGACTTGTTATTATACACTAGTCCAAACCAACATAATGTGCAACACCAAGG
This sequence comes from Pedetes capensis, assembly GCA_007922755.1. NCBI lineage: Eukaryota > Metazoa > Chordata > Mammalia > Rodentia > Pedetidae > Pedetes > Pedetes capensis. Next base: position 10,006 of record VMDO01004734.1, read on the forward strand.
GCGAACAAACCTAATGTGGATTTGACCTTGGGTGATAATGACACATCAGTGTAGGTTCATGGATCATAACAAATGTTCTACTCTGGTCCAGGATGTTAGGATGATGCTAGTGGGTAGGCTGTGTGCATGGCAGTGGGGGTCTGTGAACCTAAAATTGTTCTAAAAAATAAAGTTTACCAAAACAAGCAAAACCCCAGCCTGTCATTTTCCAGGAATTCCAATGGTCCTGCAGAGGTGGGCACAGTAGATGTGGAGGGGAAAAGAAGGTAAGGGGTGGAATGAGGCTGGAGGGTGGTAAAGTCTTCTCCTTTGACCAACAGAAAGTCCCAGAGAGCAAGGGAATGAAGTGACTAGGCTTGTGCTTTAGAAAGATCATCGTGCTGCCACATGAAGGGAGAATTGGGGTGGTGGGAAGTGAGCAGAGCAACAAATTAAGCGATTGCCAGGAGGTTAAGAGTGAAAGAGCAAGGTCCTAAACTGAGACAGGAGGGATGGGGCTGGTTCTGTGACAAGGAGGCAGAATTCTCCAGGGCTCCATCCTGATTGGGGTAGAAGCTGAGAGAAAAGAGAACTCCTGAAAGTGGCCATGAGCGCTTTGACAAGGTGAGCAATAGGGCTTTGGAGTTGGTGGTTGTCACCTCTTGGCACTTGGGTATACAGGGTGAGAGGCGTGGGCCAGGCATGCAGCCTGGGGGTGATCCGTCCACGGTAGAAGGTGAGGCACAGAGTGGAGGCCTCCCAGGGAGAGTGTGTAGAGAGAGAACAGAAAAGACACACACACCCTCGCCCCGCCCCAGGCAGAACTGTAAGAGAGACCAAAGTTTAGAGGAAGGCAGAAGATCCTACAGAGGAGACAAAGTGAAAAGAGGTTTGGAAAGGGAGTGCTGAGGATCACTGACGCCAAGGAAGGGAGCAATTCTTCCTCCAGCAGTCAGTATCAAATGGTATCGAGGAGTCAAGAAGAAGACTGGAAACAGGCTGCTTCATTGCCCTTGTACATGGAATCAAATGCTAATTTGGGGGTGGATTGAAGTCCAATTTTCAAACAGGTACATGAATAGAACTGTAGAGTGGAATGATTTCTGAAGAACATATGTGAGGGCTGTAACAAGCAAGAACGTATACTTTGTCAAAACAAGTATTTTTAAAATTAATTCCAGACCACTTGGCATTTAATCCAAACAGTATAAGAGTGTAACTTACTGTTAGTAAGAATAGTTGAATAAATGAGGGCATATTCCTGCCACAGTATATTTTAACCATTAAAACGAATGCACTAGAGCTATGCCAGCTGACTTGCAGAGAACTCTGTGAGCTACTAAGAAAGGCAAGACACAGAAAGTACCTATAATAGGCTGGGCATGGTAGCACACACCTGTAATCCCAGCACTTGGGAGGCTGAGGCAGGAGGATTGATGAGAGTTTGAGGCTAGCCTGGTCTACATAGCAAATTCCAGGCCAACTTGGGCTACACAGCGAGACCTTGTCTCACACCCCCCGAAATAGTGTCTGCAATAACATCCAACTTTTGATAAAGCAATAACAAAAAATTATTTATAATTATGGTTAGACCATGGCAAGGGGTGGCCATGTACACAACCTGGCCATGGAAAGGGGAGGGGTTATGTGTGGAAGAGGGGGAAGGATGCAGCAAGAAAATAATGATTAAGGAAAATGAAATAGGACATTAAACAGCATATAAGAAATGGTCCTATTTATGCATTTACATAAAACTGTAGATATGAAAAAAGAAATTGCAAGAAAGATGAACACACAAAAAATGACTTAACCCCACATTGAGCTGAGTGTGGAGAGCAGCCTGATGTCTGTGGCAGCTGGGGGAGGTGGCGGGGGTCTGCAGTCCTCCGCCAGAGCTCCCTGTGAGGTGCCACAGTGAGGGCATCTGGTTGTGGTCCTCTGCAGATAGATGATGAGAAAGACAAAGGAATCTGGGGGCTCATTCGAACTTTGGGCAAAGTGTGTGTATGGGGGAGGGTATTCACAGGAGGATGGAAATTGAGAATTCCTAGGAACAGCAGATCAGAAGATGCTGTGGGCAAAGGCTGGAGCGGGGATAAAGGGGCTGGGAAAGCAAGTCCAGCCCTGGGCAAGAATGTCACAGAAGACCAAAGCCAGCCGAGGCAGGTGACCCTCCAGGGCCTAATGAAGGGCCACACAAGGCTGCCTGGTGAGCAGGTGGCTAGAATTCTCCCAAGTGATGGGAAAAAAGAAAACAAGAGAAAACAGGATGCAAAAGAATGATGCCAAGAATAAGGAAAGGTCTAACCAACAGACATACACTTTTGATTGCAAAAAGTACATAAAACTTTAATTTACATACATTCTTTACATGAAGTCTTTACAAGTCTGCAGTATATTGAGTCAACATTCTGTATTTGAACACATGACCGCCTCAGACCCTTCCAAACACCTGCAGCTGGGAGGTGTCGGTTTCCCTCTCCCTGCCTGGACCGTCCAGGGCCTCCACACTGGGGCTCCCTGGAGATGAACTCCACTGGTTGTCAGCTTTGGCCCCTGAGGGTAGCAGGAGAGCCTGCAGGAGCTTGTCTGTGCTCCCCGGTCTTCTCCTCCCCCACTCAGCACCTGTCATGGGCCTGTCCACAGGAGGGAAGGCGAGGGGGCAGGAAAAGACCACAGCCCACATTTTTTCTAAGAGTGGAACTATGAAAAGAAGTATGGAAGGACTGCTAGCTACGGACAGACAGGGTTTTCTGGCAATGCCAGGTGTCTGTTGAATTCTGTCCCCAGTTCTAATGGATAGGTCAGAGTTGGGAAGGGTTGAAAGAGTCATGCAGGGCTGCAGCCTGAGGGTTGGGACACTGGTAAGCTGGGCATAGAGATGGTTGCCCACCCACCCCACTGAGCTGTTATGATGTTATGAGGTATACTGAACTGTATGAGGCCTGGCCTAAAGCAGATGCCCAACTCCCCAGTTTTGGCTTGAAACTCAAAACTTTTTTTTTTTTTTTTTTTTTTTTTTGCAGTACTGGGTGTTGAACCCAGGGCCTCGTGCCTGCATGCTCTGCAAGTGCTGGACCACTGAGCTGCGCCCCCAGCCCATTTTTTTGACTTTATGAGACAGGGTCTCGCTAAGTTATGCAGACTGCCTCTGGTCTCGAACTTGCAATCCTTCTGCCTCTGCCTCCTGAGCCACTGGGATTACAGGCATGTGCCACCGTGCCCGGCAAAACTCAAAACTTAACTAGGTCCCCTTCCCTGCCTGGTGACTGCAGCTTTGGCTCACTCTTAGACGGGTGACAGCCGCCTGCCTGACAGAGGAAAATGGGTGGAGGTGGAAGGGTCTCCACGGTTCCAGGCCTCTGCTTAGTTATGTAACATTCCTTCTCCCCTCGTCTGAAAATGTCTGGACATTTCACGGTCTCCAGAGAGGGGAAAATGACGGATGGATTTAGCTCTAATGCTTAAATTATGCAGGGCAAGGAAACCAGACTTGGAGGGGCCTGGACAGCCAACAAGCTGGCTGGAGGGGCTCTCCTGAAGGCCAGCATTTCAAGTCACATGATGCCCTGGGAGCAGACTGGGATGGTGTCTGAGGGACACCACCTGTCCATCTCCCAGATGCACTTCTGTGGAGGGAGCTGCTTTGTATCCAGAGGCTGGGGTGATGAGGACATGGTGCTGGGGCCCTGGCATGTCCTCAGAGCCCCTATTTTTCATTTGCTGCAGGGATGTCTTCATAAGTACCCTCAACTTCCTCACCTCCCGGCTCTGACACACTTCTGCTATGCACACAGAACCTACAGGTGCACACAGAGAGAACCTCACCTGACGCAGGATGTTAAAGCCTATCTCCGTCCTCTCTTCCCTCAGCCTTTCGCTGGGTGATGGGTAATGCATATAAAACTTACGTTCTTGGGAATTTCCCTCCATTGTCAGAAGAACTAAAAGGTGAAAGGCCCCTCTGTTTACTGACTCCCCAAAGGGAGACAAAATTGTCCCATCCAGGCAACCAGACCTGCAGTGTTTATTCCTTGTCTCCCACCCGTTCCAAGTCCTGGCCACCTCCTGCTGGGCAAGAACACAGCCCAGCACATGCTTGCTTCAGGGTCTGAACACTCACTGTGGAAGCAACTGGGGAATGCACAATTGCATTCCAGGCTCCATTAAAATAACTGAGGTCATCACCTGTGGTGAGGGAACTTGAGATTTTAACATAATTGTTCCTACACTGAGGACTATGCTGGATTTTGGAAGAAGGGAAGAGAGAAAACTGAGAGCTGAAAAACAAGTGATGCAACTCCAAGGGGACCCACAACTGGAATTGGGCAGAACCCCTCCTTTGGTCACACATCTGGAGACGTGGTGATGGGAAACATGGCTGGACACAGCTGTGTTCCAGTTACACTCACTCTTGAAAAGCACTTTCAAATGGTGAGGGGAAAAGTGAAAGGGTTTTTATAAAAATCATATGGTTAGATTATTTCCTCCTCCATTTCTGCCCAGAATTTTGAAATCAAACCCTGCAGAGTTTCTGGCTTACTGACCCTCATTCTTGTTGTTGTTAGGTGGTGTTGAATTGGTATCTGACTCATAGCAACCCTATGTAGAACAGGCAAAACACTGTTGTCAGTGCTTATCTGCTATTCATAGAGTTTTCAATGGTGGATTGATATTTGAGAGTGGGTTGCCAGGTCCTTCTCCCAAGCATATAGCACCTGGTGTTCCCAGGGGGTCTCCCATCCAACTACTAACCAGACCCCAACCCTGCTTAGCTTCCAAGATCTGATGGGATTGGATGCCACAGGGCTACAGCTGCAGGCGACCCTCATTCTTAGGTTCTCTGAATCAATGACCCCAGCCGCTCTTCTTGGGCACCACACTGTGATGAGGCAGGAAAATAACACACTGTAGAACCTCCTACCTACTCACCTATCGGCAGTTACCTGTCCTATACTTCAGTTTCCTTACTTGTGAAATAAGGATCTACTATCTACTTTACACCTGCAGCCATAGCCCTGTGGCATCCGATCCTGTCAGATCTCAGAAGCTAAGCAGGGTTGGGCCTGGTTAGTACTTGGATGGGAGACCGCCTGGGAACACCAGAAGCTGTAGGCTTGGGAGAAGGACCTGGAAAACCCCTCCCAAAAATCAATCTGCCATTGAAAACCCTATGAACAGCAGAGAAGCACTGACAATAGTGTTTCCCCTGTTGTATGTAGGGTTGCTATGAGTCGGATACCAACTCCAAAGCACCTAACAACAACAACATCTACTTCACAGGGCTGGGATTTTGCTCAGTTGGTAGAGCGCTGCGCGGCAGTCTCTGAGGTCCCAAGTTCAATTCCCAGCACCGCAAAAATGGGAGAAGGACGTGGCAATCCACTCCCAAGGCAATCCCGAAACAGTCAGCCATTGAAAACCCTATGAGGGTCGCTATGAGTTGGATACCGACTTGATGGCACCTAAGAACAACAAATCTACTTTACAGGATTGGGTGAAAATCATGTATATCAAAGGTACCCTGAAAATGGGGATTGTGTGGGACAAATGTTATCATTCCTTTCTCTGAGAAAATGAGCCTAAACCTGCCCATTTCATACACTGCTTTGTATGTCACCAAACAGGAAAATTTCTGTTTTCAGGAACCATTTTTTCAATTCTTTGCCTTCCCTAATAAATTTGAGGGTGGGTGAGAATAAACTCTGCCTCTTTTCATAAACCAGAACAGGTGTGCTGTTCATTCAATACTTGCCTGCAGAACTGTTCAGGCCATTTGGACATAAATGCTTCAGACTGGTGTCAAGGCAGCCTGCGTCCCCAGACAGTGGCATCCTGTGGATGCGCGGCTCTGTGCTGGCGATCCACAAGACAGTGAACCTCACCCATGTGTAGAGGTCGCCCTGCTGTGTCCCCTCCTGGTGAACACAAACTCGTGGTTATGTTCCTATTGTGGCAGTGAGGGTGGAGGGTGGGGAGATAGTCAGGTGGCCCGACCATGCCTCTCAAGGCAATTCCTCCATTTTGATGACCCTCCTTCCCTCCCTAGGTCATGCAGAGGGACCTTTCCTACTTTTGTCTACAGACTGAAAGCTAGCTGGGTATACAAAGCCTTGGATAACTACAGAGGGCCTGGCTGGCAGCCCTTAGCCATTCCTAAGGCTCAACTCTAATAGATTCTGCTTATCAGTTCCCTTAAGGAGAAGGTGAGTTACTTCGATGCATCAGTAATTAAGAGGAGAAAACCCTCTTTGGAGAATTTCTCCCTTAACACACACCTGCACTCAGGTCTTAATTGGAAATGTGTGAGGTGAGTAGTAGTTTCCCAAAAGCCTCCACTGGCCTTCAGCTGTGTTCTTTCTCTGTTGAACTGCAGAACAGCCTGGGATGCAGGGAACTTCCCAGGGGATGCCTCTGAAGGCCAGCATGTGACAGGGTTCTTAGTTTTCAAGTTTTGAGTTGAAGTGAGTGTGTTATGAGCATTTAGAATGTGAAAGGCAGAAGTAAGATGGGGCGAGAACACACGGTAATTCACAGAAACAAACCTGATCTCAGTGCTCAAAACAGGCGCTCTGCTCCTCGGGATGTTCTTGTTAATGCAAAGGGTCTGATTTGAGAAAGCTCTGCGAGGCCTCTGAGAACCCGTGTGCATGGAATCCAGCCCCACATGCGCCAGGGGAGGACACTGCAGAAACTCTTAACAGCATGTACGAGGCTGGCCTCTAGATGATCCTCTGACTTAAAACCTCTTAAATCATAACTGCTTAGCAGCATGACTTTTACATGTACAAAAGTTTTGTTTTTCCACTATCAGCCACAGAAGGGGCTGATTCTTCTAAAGAAAAATTCCCTTAGGTACAGTTCATCCCAGATCCATTAAAGCCTGCGGAGGCGGTTCTGAGAGTTTCCACCCTGAGCTCTGTGAACTGTTTGTCCGTTACACCTCCACCCCCACACAGCCATTCAAGTGCTCGATGGTCCCCAGGGAAAGAGAACCTGGGAGAAGGGGTGTGGGGCTCCTTTAGGGATGCAGAGGATGTCTCAAAGGGTCACAACTTTCTATCACTAATGTCTGCCTTGGGTACAGAACTCTTGACGTACACACTTAGTGTGTATCCATTTGATTTCTGCAATTCAGAACCAGAGGCCACAGTGTGCTGTGCTTTCTCTTCATCTTTGTGGAGGTGTGATCAGTGGCTAGGTGTCTAGTAGTGTCAATGGAGCAACAGTAAGGAGGGAAAAAGGAAACAAGAGTGTCCTTATTTACACCATTTGGTCAGTACACACCAAAAACACTTGGGGGAAAACAATGACCATACTGAATCATCCAATCAGAACATACCTTTATATCATCACAAAAAATAAGAACGCCTCACCTTGTCTCCCAGGACAAAGAGGGAAATCATTTTAGGATAGAGGATCACAAAGTCAGTTTCATACCCAGCTGGCAAACACTTTGGGTCTGGAGTTCCTCCCCCTACCCCATTACAACATCAGCTTTGCCACATCTGCAAAACATCTCTGCTGAGAGTCAGACCCTACAGATCTAGAGCAGGGAGGCACCCTCTCGCCCCCAGGCCAACTGCTCTAACAATCCACAGGGGCAGTGCTGCTCAGTGGAGAGAGCGCTGGCCCAGACAAGGGAGGGGATCAGGAGCCAAGCTTCTGAGAAACCATCCAGATGGGCAGGGCGAGGGACTCCTAAGAACCTGATAAAATGAAGAAAAGGATTACCTTAGGAATTACCATTTAGAATTCTAAGTGCATTCAGTCTGACATCACTAAGACTCCAAAAGCCATGGACACTAGAAAGAGGTGCAATTCTTCCTCCTCCTCCTCCTCCTATCCTTTCTCCTCCTTCTTCTTTTTATCTGGGGCTGGGGATGGAACCTGAGGTCTTGCACATACTAGGCAAGTGCTCTACCACGGAGCTATATCCCCAGCGCTTAAGAGGTGCATTTCTTAAACGCAATTCAGATTGTTTGATCTTATTCCATTGGTTCTAAGTTCCATTCTGCTTGGCAAGAAGCAGTGATTTCTTAAATCAGCCATGGCTTTCCAGAACAGTACAGGGTGATGTGTCCAGTAACACAGTGGTTGAAGAGGCCCACCTGGTAAAGGATGGCTCTGATGTCACGACCTGCTGGCTGCCCTCTCCACTGCCAGGGACCCAGTGGAGGGGACCAGGCCCATCCAAGTGGAAGGAGGCGCCATCCCTATTATATGTGGGGCAGCCTCAAGGCAGCAGTCCCCAAAGGCCTGGAAGAGCCTAGATTCTCACAGATGGGTGCTGGCAAAATCCTGGCCAAGTAGCCAGGCTGGAATCTTCCTGAGCCATCTGGGGGAAGAGTCAGGAGGGTAAGGCTCTTGTCTGTGTCTCCAGCGTACAGCTGGCTCACACTTACATGCAAAGGGCAGGTAACTAAGCAACCAACCCCTGGAAAGTGGTTTCATTGTTTTTGTTTTTATTTCCCCCCACTCAACCTTGTTTCCAGCTCTCCGAGCTGCTCCTATATATAGTTCTGTTTCCTACATCTCTGAGAGAGTGGTTCCATCACAGATGACCAGAGGCTGGACCCCTCTGGCTACAATGTAGACCTTCCAGTGGCTGGCACCAGCATAACCTTGAAGGGAAACAGCAAAAGGAAAGCGCATGAGTGTCAGTGACTGGGTACATGTGCAAGCACAGCCAGGCAGGTTGGCCAGTCAGCCCTTGGGGTTCATCTGCAGAGTCTGGGGTGAATCTTGCTCTGACCATCTCTCAGTTCTCCATAGCCTAAGTATTCCTTTCTACTATAGATCCTATGTAACCTACACCCAACAGGTGCCACTCTGAATCCAAACCCTTTCTCCCCAACCTCCTCTGGGTTACTGAATCACGAATGAGCAGGTTTGCAAAGGTAGGCTGCTCTAAATGAGGCTGGTGTTGGTCATTGATTCTCAGGTTGATTGCAAGCTTTTTTTTTTTTTTTTTTTTTTTTTGAGATAGGGTCTGGCCTTGAACTTGTGGTCTTCCTACCTCAGTTTTCTGAGTGCTGGATGACAGGCATGGTTGATCTCAAGCTATTTTAGCAAGATAACAATGGGTTCTCTAAGGCTGGGTACAGTGGCACACGCCTGTAATCCCAGCAACTTGGAAGGCAGAGACAGGAGGATTGCAAGTTTGAGACCAGAGGCAGTCTGCGTAATTTAGCAAGACCCTGTCTCATAAACTAAAAAAATGGGCTGGGGGTGCAGCTCAGTGGTACAGCACTTACAAAGCATGCCAGTGCCGGGCCCTGGGTTCAACCCCAGAACCACAAAAAAAAAAAAAAAAAGAAAAAAGAAAAAAGAAAATCCAAAGAAAACAGGTGCAATGTTCTAGTAATTTTGAGAAACACTAGGTTCCCCAAAGCTTTTTGGGAGTCTTTGATATAAGACATGAATTGTGCATTGACAAGACTGGCATTTCTGAAGTCCACTGACTTAAGAACCATACTTGCCAAAGGCCTTTCCAAGAGCTTCCTGTTCCTATTCCTGGAATCTTAAGTGACCCAAAGAATTGTTTAGGAAATATGGACCTATATCATTTGAGTAGGGAAGTAAATTTAGAAACTTTCACACTTTAATCATCTCCTCATGATGCTGAACATCATTGTGAGGTTCATAATACTGTCTGTACACTTAAACAATTTTAAAAAGTTCATCTCATATTAAGTTTTTCTTATTTCCCCTCCTTCTGTCTGTCTGTCTGTCTCTCTCTTTCTCTCTCCATTTCCCTCTCTCTTTCAATATGGGGGGAAGGGTTTCAAACAAGGGCCTCCCACATGCAAGGTAAGTGGTCCACCAGTGAGCTGCATTCCCAGTACCCCTTCTAAAAATTTTTAAAATTTTGAGACACGGTCTTGCAAAATTATGCAAGCTATCTCTGGCTTCAAACTCATGATCCTCCTGTCTCAGCCTCCTGTGTAGTTGTGATTAAAGGTATATACCACAGTGCCTGTCTTGTTAAGTTTTCCTTTTAATCTCAATATAATATTTCTTTAATAAAAATCCCCTCCAATTTTTTTCAGTACTGGGGATTGAACCCAGACCTTATGAATGCTAGGCAAACACTCTATCACTGAGCTATATCCCCATCCTCAAAGGAATCTCTGAATGGGAAATGTTCTAGTGTATCATGATCCTCCCCCATCCATAAACTGAGAGCACTGAATAGCATTTAACCTTTATTCAGGGACTCCGGAAAGCCCACAGTGGGCAGTGGCTTATTATACCGTGATGACAGATGCTATGCCCAACCCGTCATCCTTAGGAACATCGCCAGTCCAAAGTGTCCTGGTGATCTGCACTCCTCTCCCTTCTATCGCTATAGGACATGAGTGTTTTTTGTCAAAGATCATGGAACTGGCTTATCTCAGTGGGTCCTAGGGGCTGGAGCTGCCACCACCCAATGACCACTGAGTTGTTCTCTTCACTGTTGAGCTCTGCACTCCTGTCCTCTCTTTCACTGGGGCAGCTGCAGCCATCCCTTCTACTCCTGCCAGGGCTTCAGGTGCCCACTGCCGTCCCCACCTCCTCCCCCCATTCTCCCAGGTTGTGCTCCTCATTGTCTCCTCAGTCTCCTGGCCCTTCTCCTCGTCCCTGTCACATGGTTGGCCTTTCATAGACACTGCCAACCACTGGCCTCTTCCCTACAAGTCAACAAACCTGCCAGTCATAGCGTGGCAGGAATCCTGCTTTGCATTTTGGGCTATTCTGGTCTATTTGCACCCATGTTGACACTCAAGTCTTCCTTGCTCGCTGCTAGACACATTTCCCTCTTTTTTAATTCTACAACTGGCATTCTGGATGCTTGTGGGACCTGGAAATCTGCAATTTGGCTAAGTAAGGTGTTTCTGTAGTTGTCCAAACTGTCATGCATATTTAGAACATAAGCTAGAATCCTGTCCAAGCACAACCACAAATCCCAGCCTAAACATATACATGGATTTTTGTGACATTGACACATCGCATAAGGATCATTCCACTGTAGGAAAACAGGCTCAGTGCAATTTCTGTGCAAGAGCCCTCTTTTCCACAGGAGTTTCCCAAAGTCCAGGACAGCTGGGCTCCATTATTAGTTAATCCTTAATTTGTGCATTATTTTTATTTTCACTTCCTAAATTGAAATGAAGGTTATGTAACTTGCATTAAAGTTTGGCATAATTTGCTGTCTGCTCCCCACTCCCAAATGAGGTGAGAGGTTTCTAGAAATTTGGGGTCTTTTGAATGGCTAATTTACTCACTTACTTACTTTATTTATTTAACAGTACTTGGGGGTTAATCCCAAGGCCTCACACATAATTCTTTCACTGGGCTGTACCCTCAGACCATTTTTATTTTCTATCTTGAGATAGGGTCTTGCTAAGTTGCACAGGCTGCCTCTGACCTCGAAACTGTGATCCTCCTGCCTCTGACTCTGAGTCTCTGGGATTACAGGCATGAGCCACACCCAGTTTCTGAATGGCTAACTATAAAAGAAATCAACTGGAAAACAAGCCTGGAACCCACAGGGGCTCCAGGCATCCCTGAGTTTTGTGAGGCAGGATAAACAAGGAGGCCACTGTGATACCTGCTGATACATTTCCTTTGGCCAAGAAGAATACTGTCAAATGGACTGCTCCTGACCTGTGGTTGGTGGAAACCTGTTTCTGGAATCCATTTTTAGGATTTAAGGCACAGGACAAGTCTCAGCTGGGAAAACACGGAGCCAGAGTCCAGGCTAAGTCATCAGTGTGAGGCTGTGCCTTGGCTGTGGGACCCACACAGGAGGTAATATTTCCTTGTGACTATTTCCCTTACACACTGCTTTGCCCTGTTTAATTTGTAAAATTAGGTATATAAAGGGTTTCCTATAACCTTGAACTGTCTCTCCCCTGGCTGCCTGTGCTAAAACATGTACAGAAGATGTGAGGCTTGACTTGACTGATATCAGGGCACTGGGAGAGTCCCCTCTCCTCTCTGGGTCTCAACCTCATTTACAAACCTCGTTAATAAAATGGAGGATGGGTCTAAATAGTTTCCAGAATCCCTTCAAACTTCAAGTTTCTATGACCAATAGACATTTGCATTCTAAATGTTATTTGTACAAAACATTTGTCTCTGCTACATTAGTTGCTGTATTTCTAAGCATAAATATATTGACCCTGCTAATTGAAGAGTGTTATTTCTTATTCTACCTAATAGAATCTTTGTGAAAGCAGTATTTGATACTTAGAATATTTTCGGAGTTAAAAACTCTAAAGATCCCTCATGTGACCCTGCCCTCTGAGGATCCTTACATACCAATATCCCCAGGCTCTACCGGCATAGCGACAGATTGGCAGTATTTTCGGCACTGGAAAGGAGGGATGAGATGCAACATGGCCTCACCACTTCCAACGATAAACAGGTCATGCACCTTATGCATCTGGAGAAGGAAACCAAGGAGAGGTAAAGGAAGGAAAAGAAAACAGAAATAAAACCTGATTAGTATATAAAAATCCTTAAACATATGAGTTTCCTAGCAGCCTAAATAGAGGAAAACAGAACCAATAACAAAATTCACAATATGCCCCAAAGACAAGACAAACTAGTTTATCCTAGGCATGGTACCTCCTAGCTCTGAAACCAGGGAAAAAATCTCTTCTACATGTTCTTCTAAAGAGACACTGTGTGATTTATTAGGCAACATCCTCAATGACAGCCCTAGAGCAGATACTACATTAGCTTTACAATTTATAACTATTTTGAGCCACAGCTTCAAAGTAGATCAGAGGCAAAGTAGTCACTGCAAATTTTTACTCTTCTTTTTATTTTTATTTTTTGGTGGTATTGCTGGGGGTTGAAGCCCGTGTCTTGTGCATGCTAAGCAAGCGTTCTATTGCTGAGCTACATCTATAGCTCCTTTCATTGAATTTAACAAAAGTAGTCCTGCCAAGGAGTCCTATCAGAGGCCAAACACATAATACTCTAAGTATACAATCTTCTGAGGGTCTGGTTTGATCCAGATCTTTATTTTATTTTTTCTTTTTTGGTAATTGGGGGTTGAACCCAGGGTCTCACACGTACTTTGCAAGTGCTTTACTACTGGGCTGCACTCCAGCCCATTTTTTAATTATTTGAGTCAGGTTCTCACTAAGTTATGCGGGCTGCCTCTGGCCTTGAACCTGCAATCCACTCTCCTCTGCCTCCCTCTTCTGGGATTACAGGTGTGCCTCACTGCGCTCAGGTGACCCAGACGTTTTACATAAATAGAAGGTCTGCAGATCTGTTGGCCACTCTTCCATGGAATATCATTTCTTACTATTAGTGTTCTGATAGGAATTGCACAGCAGCAAGTTCAAGTTTACACTCTCTGGCAGACCCAGCAAGCAGATATGCCACATTATTAATTAAAATCATTGACAGTAAGCCTGGCCTCTGATTTTGAAAACAAAAAGGACATCCAGGATAGGCACTGGCATATGTACCTGCTTCCAGCAACAGGCATTAAATGCAACCTGCTACGTGTCAGTCAAGGAGCTGAGAACCCTGAATGTGAGGTTGACACAGGCAGGGAACAGGGACTAAGGGAGAAGCAGGTCCTGCTCAGGCTCTTCTCTGGAGCTCCATGGTGAGAGAAAATCCCTAGCACCGCCCTCCCCTCTTCTCCTAGCTCCTGTCCTTCAGGGAACCCCTGCCCATACAAAGGAAAAGTCACAAGTCTGACTCCCTAGGCCACATCCTGGGTTTTGCTCCACCACTCTAGGACTCATCTTCCTCTGCCTTCAACCCTGGCAATGATTTTGTTTCCAAGGCAATGCTAGAGCCATTTCACTGGCCACTGCAGTGTCAAGAAAAGGCCTGGGGTCTTAAGCTGGCCCTAGCTGACGGGAACCAACACTGCCGGAAGACCTGATGTCTAGGCTTGAAAAAAAAAAAAATCCCAGAAGACCACAAACAAGCAGAGGTAGCACTCTGCTGAAGGCCTGAGGGAGACTGGGGTCATGTCTCTCCATGTCTAGGACAGAAAGGGAAAGGAAGAGCCAAGAATGCCAGCCCTAGTGGGGCACATGGAGTAGTCCTTGACATTCCACACCTCTTCCCCAAGTGCTGCTTAATGCCAGGACTCTCACTTCTTCTCTTCTACTACTTTTTTTTTTCTTCAGTACTTGGGGGTTGGGCACAGGGCCTCACATATGATAGGGAAGTGTTCTACCACTGACTTGCACCCCTAGACCCTTTTTTTTATTATTATTTTTTAACATTAAATTAAATTAAATTAAATTTTAAAGACAAGGTCTTGCTAAATTACACAGGCTGCCTCTGCCCTTGAACTTGCGATCCTCCTGTGTAGGCCTCCCAAGCTGCTGGGATTATAGGCGTGCGCCACAGTGCCTGGGCAACCTACCTCTTATTTTCTATATCAAGACTGCCTTTGGATGCTGGGTCCCCAGATGCATGACTTGACTAGGGCCTAGGGACGAGGGGTGGACATCAGAGTAACAAGGTAAAGAGAAAGCAGAGCTTTGGCCAGGCTGGGGAAACATGCTCTAAGACACCAGACTCCCAGGAATTTTGTCTTTGGGGGCCACTCCCCTTTTCAAAATATCCTTGAGAACCATAATGAGATGACTTTGATGAGCATTTGAGTAAGTGCCTTTACTCTTTTGGCCAGGCTCCTTGGTGTGAAGCAGCCTGGCAAAATTAACTTCAATATTAAAGTAGGAAAACTGAGATAAAGATATAGGCCCTCGCCCAGAATTACATCATAACTATAAAGCTGAAATCATACCAGGCCCTAAGTTCTAGCCAGAGAGAGCAGGATAAACTTCTGTAAAGTCAGAGGTTAGAGTCTGGCACTTCCCACTGCTGGCAGACAGATGTTCTTACTGCTAGACAAAAGTGATTGTTTTTATAGGCTTTTAAATTCCTTCAACACAATTCAGCATATTTGGAGCCAAATAAGAGTATCAGGAGGTTGAAGACACAGCCCAGTGTTAGTAGGGAGTCACAGTTTTAGAAATGTAACTTTTTTTCTTACAAAGGAAAATTTATCATTTTAACTCTTCCAAACCAAGCAAGGCTCAAAAACCTTCCTCAGGAATGAGACTCAACAAAGGAGCAATTCAGAGAAAAGTAAACAGATGCAAACAGACTTCTCCTAGTCCAGGAGCCCCAGACTGAGGTGGGAAATCATGGAGATGAGTGCGCTGCCTGTCTCGGGCATGTGCCTACCAAATCCTCTCCAGAACTGGAGTCTTTCATCTCTGGGGAAAGCCAACCTGGGAATGAGGTTTAGGGGGCTCTTCCTACTAACCTGCTCTGTGTCCTTGGACAAATCATTTCGTCTCTTCAGGTTTCCATTTTCCTTAACTGGAGATGAATATTGAATATACCATGAACTGCCAAAAGAACCCACAGATCTGTCCTAGAAGAAGTGCAACCAGAAAGCTCCTTGGAAGCAAGGATGGCCAGACTGCGTCTTAGGTATTTTGGACATGTAGTCAGCAGGGATTAATCCTTGGAGGACAACATGTTTGGGAGAGTGGCAGGTCAATAAAAAAAGGAAAATCCTCAAGCAGATGGATTGACACAGTGTCTGCAACAACAGGCTTAAACATAGAAAAGATTGTGTGCCTGGCACAGTTTTGGGGAGTGTCTTGTTCTGTTGTACACAGTGTCGCTAGGAGTCAGACCTGATTCAATGGCACTTAACAACAAATAACACAAGATGAAGAAGCTGAACTGTTCATTTACATAGTATTCATTTATGGCCTGTCTACTTTCTAATTGGAGGTAGAAAAGTCAGAACAACTGCCCATTCAAATCCTTTCAAATTCTATTCCAACTCCCTTTAATGTAGAAAAGCAGTTTGTCTCTAGGTGTTAAGGGCAGGAAATAGATTTGCAATATAAGGAGACTTTTGAGAACATATCTTTGTAACAGGGTGGGCCCTGCAGGGGTCCTGGCTAGCAGCAGGAGGGGCAGCTCTAGGACCTATGGGTGTCTGCTCAATCCACCCTCTAAATCCATATGCAGGGAAAGCCTTGATTATGAGATCAGATTTCAAGTGAGGAAAATTCTATATCCAAGTCCTCTCAAAATTTCCTACCTTACTCCCCACAACAGGTTCCAGCTGAAGAAGGAAGCACTTTTTTAAGGAGGCATCTTTTGGAAATGGTAGGTGGGTAAAAACAGGAAAAAGCTCACGTAAAATTTGTGATCTGTTCAGAGGTCTTCTCCTGCAAAAGTTTGAAACAGAAGAAAGTCACTAGGTAAAGCCAGCCAGCCTATCTGGATGATGAACACAGAGCTAAGCAGGGGAGGGGATGGGGTGGTGGGTAAAGAGGGAGAGATAGCAGTAGTGTCTTAAGTACTAAGTCCATGAAGAACGGATGTGCAGAATTCGTGGACTAAAATGTGCACGCACATCCAGAAATACTAAGGCCACCATCTGTACACGGAGGCGTAGTGCTTATAAAGTCCAGCTAAAACAACATGTAGAGGAAAGAAAGAAACAATCTATTCATTCTATCTGTGCAAAGAGGCTGAAGTAACAGCAGGTCAGGCAGGGGAAGAGAAGAAGAGAGAAGGAGGGAAGAGGAGGGGATCAAAAACATCACCCTTCCTTTGAGGCCATGTGGGATGTGGTAGGAAGCCTGACTGGTTTGTGATACTGATCATTCTGTCACACAAATAAATGGCAAATTTAAAGAACGGTGGAAGTGTTGAAAAGTTATCCAAAGAAAAGCCTGAAAAGACAATTTTAATTCACCTTTGAAACATTTCTACAGTGGAAACTGGCTTTCTTTTTCTTGCTAGGGGGCAACCTTAGCCCCAAGAAATGGGCCATGCTTTCTATAGGACACAGGAAGGAGTAAGAAAGCAAACGAAGGTTTTGGAACGGGCTAGGTGAGTCAAGCTATTTAACTTCTCTGATTCTTATTTTTCTGATCTGAGAAATGATGATGATGACTCCTACTTCCCAGGGCTATCATGAGTGTCACTAAGGAGCAAGACCCTTAGCACCAAGACATGCTGTCTGGCACAACCAAGTGCCATGAGGGAAAGCTCTCCTTCTATTCTTTACACTCTCTTAGGAGCCATTCTCCATTAACACAGATGCTTGCTGGGTGTTATGGCCAAGCCTGTAATCCCAGGTTCTCAGGAAGCTGAGGCAGGAGGATCACAAGTTTGAGGCCAGAGGCAGCCTGTGTAACTTAGCGAGACTTTGACTTTAGGAAAAAAAAAAAAAAGAGGCTGGGGTGCAGCCCAGTAGTAGAGCACTCGTCTAGCATAAGGCCCTGGTTTCAAACTCTAGTACTGCAAAAAAACAAAACTTACAAAACAAAAGCATAGTGCTAAATACATACTTCAAAGTAAATTAGGATTCTATTAGGCAATCCAGGTGTTTCTCCATGGTGGTGCCCCTCCTCTTGACACACCTGTCCCATTTCTCTTCTTTATCTCTCAAGGGTGCTTTATCAGTGAGCTCCTCCCCCTTGACTGGAAGGGTGTACTGAGAAGTGCGTACAGTGTTGGCAAGAGGGAGGGCCTCAGGGATGGCTCTCACTGTTGGGACATTTAGCCTTCCCTTTCCTACACAGAAGCTAGGTGCCTGTCCACACTCACCATGGGTAAGGAAATGGGAACCACCGCTCAGGAAAGCAACGCCACCACTTGGAGAAAAACCCTTCAGTGAAGCCTTCTGTTGCCTCAGGATACTGGCACAAAAAATGCTGAATCTCTTCAGACAGCAGGGGCTGTCCCCTCTTGGCAGTGCAGACAGGAAAACAAAAACAGAGTTAATTATCATAAATATAGCAGAGGTTGATCTAGTCTTTAAACCAGTAGCCAATCCCAGGGAGAACCAGGCTTCTTGATTACCTTGATCACCAGGGGATGGAGTCCCTCAAAGGTCTTTGGGGTGTCCTCTGGGAGCATGACTTTCAGGGGTAATTTCTCAGCACAGCCTGTGCAATTGGCAGGGATGGGTTCTGACTCATTCTGCTCACAGTCATTTGTCCACCAGGGGTCAAAGTCTGGGACAGAAGGGAATATGGAGAAAGCAGATAGGTACAGGAAGAACAGCTGTAAGCCCAGGCATTCTGAGAACAGAAGTAGACAGGAAAGGTATCCATTTTTCACAGTGAACAATGATAAGCACTGGAGACCTCTGAAAAGGTACATGTGAAATAAGTAGCCTTTGAGAAGATAGAGGGCCCAGGGGACAGGGGTGGGGGAAGGAGAGGTACTTTGTATACTTTTCTATTCTTTGTGGAAAGTATTTTTTAACATGAAGATGCATTTCCTAAATCAAATCAATAAATAAAGCTTAACAGTTGGGGAAAAAATAAAGCATTGGCAATATAGTTCTCCTAACATTTTCTAACCCGTGGCCTAGTGTCTGAAACATCTATAACACTCAAGCTTGGGGGGGAGGGAAAGAGGGATCCCACATCACCGGTGCACCCTGATGCACGTCTTCTTGTACACTCTGGTTCACAAGCACATGTGGGGGCCAGGAGGATTCTGAGAAGGGCACAGAAGAGGGAAGGGATAGAGCTAGGTCTTTCTAGGGGCCATCTGTGGTGTATAGTGAACTGCCTGTCTGTAAAACAGCAGTCTACCCCAGCTCAGAAGGGACAGGGCTGCTACTAACTATTGTTTCTAACTCTGAGGACTGCAGTTTGGTCAGCAATGGAAAAACCCCACCCAGACCCTGATGTGCTAGCTAGGCCGCTGCCCGACACCCCTCCCTGGGTTGGCTTCTCTCAGGGGTTCCTGTTTCTACCCAGCCTTTCCTTGTTTCTTTCTGTTCCTTCCCTCCAACAGTATCCTGTTCATAATCCTATTGCATTATTTCTTGTTTACTTTCTGTTCCATTTCGGGTTTCATCTGTGTTCTCTGTGTTTGTGTTGAACTCTAATTTGAATCCAAGATGGTTCTGATTAAAACCCACTAGAAACCAATTAGGAAAAAGCCCAACACAAAAAGCAGCAGACAACCAAATGCAGCCAAAACACAGTAATTTTTAAAACCAGTAAACACATTTGGAAACTGACTCTTAATCACAAAACATTTTCTGTTGGCAGCAGTAAACATTTTGTTTTCTTTAAGGTAGTAGTAGTGGGTTGGGGAAAGTCTTCAGGGAAGGGCTACCTTTGTTTTTGGCTGAGCCCCTGGGTTCAATCCCAGTACTGCAAAAATGGGAGAAGGATGAGGTAGCCCACTCCTGAAGCAATCCTGAAACAATCAGCCACTGAAGACCCTACATTGGATTGCTTTGAGTCACACCCAATGCAACAGCACCTAACAATAACAACAACATAGGTATTCCTGGGATTTCTAGGTGGAGATACAATGAAAAGGGGATATAGGATGAGGACCTAGTAAAGGAAAACCAAGAAAGAAAGAATAGGACAGTATCTTGGGAACTAAGAGGAAAAACCTGGAATGGTGGTACTTGAAAGTCTAAGAAACACAACTGAACAAATGTTAGTAATAAAAAGAGAATTAGTAAGGTAAAACAATACAAGATGCAACAGCTCAATAGGTAAAAATCAGTAGCTTTCAAGTAGAGTGTGGGAGCAGACACCTGTAATCCCAGCTACTTGACAGGCTGAGGCATGAGGATTGCAAATGTGAGGCCAGCTAATTTACCATTTCAGGTTTTAACTGATTTTGGCTAATAGAGTAGGAAAGTTTTTTTTTTTGTTTTTGCTTTTGTTTTTTGTTTTTTGTTTTAGATGAGGTCTTGTGTAGCCCAGGCTGTTCTGAAACTCACATTGATCTCCTGCCTCAGTTTTTTGAGTGCCTAGATTGTAGGTGTGCACCACCATGTCTGGCTTTTAAAATATTTTCATCACCCCAGCCAGGTGTGGTGGTGCAGGCCTATAATCCCAGCAACTTGGGAGGAGGAGGCAGGAGGATCACAGGTACAAGGCTGGAGGCAGCCTATGGAACTTAGTGAGACCCTGTCTCAAGAGAAAAAGCAAAAAATGGACTGGAGGTGCAGCTCAGTTGTAGAGCATTTGCAAAAGGTACGTGTAAGTCCCTGGGTTCAATCACCAACTACCACAAAATCAATAAATAAAATAAAATAAAATAAAATATTTTCATCATCCCAAAATAAAACCCTGTATTCATCAGCAGTCACTCCATTCTAACACTTCTCCCCCAGCCCTAAGCAACCACTAATCTATTTTTAGTTCCTGTGGGTTCGCCTGCTCTGACATTTCACATAAATGGAATCATACAATATGTGGTCTTTGATGTCTGGTTTCTTCTACTTTGCCTAAGACTTCCAGGGCTCACCTTTGTTGTAGCATGCATCCGTACTTTATTCTTTTTTACACACGAGTAAAAAAATCGTATATTCATATGGATATACAATTTTGTTACTCATTCATCACTTGATGGACATTTGGGTTGTTTCTACTTTGGGGCTATTAAGACTAATGCTTAGACAGGTGTGGTGGTAGACACCTGTAATCTCAGCATTTAGGAATCTGAAGCACAGGATGGAGGATGGTGCGTTTGAGACCAGCCTGGGCTACACAGCAAGTTCTAGGCCAGCCAGGGCTATATAGTGAGACTCTGTAACAAACAAATACACAAACAAACAAAAAGACTAATTTTTCTGTGAACATTTGTGTACAAATTTTTTAGGACCATGTTTTCAAGTCTTCTGAGTATATTACTAAGAATGGAATTACTCTGGAGTATAGTAAGTATGGGCCGCTCTGCAGTCTCTGAGGTCCTGGATAAATTCCCAGCACCACAAAAATGGGAGAAGGACATGGCAATCCACTTCCAGGCAATCCTGAAACAATCAGCCATTGAAAACCCTATGAGGGTCGCTATAAATTGGACATGACTTGATGGCACCTAAGAACAACATAGTAAGTATGTCTAGCTTTTTGAGGAACTGCCAAAGTATTTTCTAAAGCAACCACACAATTTTATATTCCCATCAGCAGGGATGAGGGTTCCAACTGCTCTGTGTCCAAACCAATACTTATTATTTTTTTTTATTATAATCATTTTCATGGGTATGAAGTAGCAGCTCATTGTGGTTTTGATTTGCATTTCCCATTTGATTTGGCAAATAATGGTAAGCATCTTTTCATGTATATATTGGTCACCTGTATATTTTTGGAGAAATGTCTATGCAAATCCTTTGCCCATTTTAATTGGCTTGTCTTTCAGGTTTGTCTGTTTGTTTTTTCAGTATTTAGGGGTTGAACCCAGGGCCTGACACATGTTAGACAAGTGCTCCATCACTGAGCTGCAACCCTAGTCCCTTTTTACATTTCTTTTTTTTGGAGATAGGGTCTTGCTAAGTTGCATGCAGGCTGCCTCTGACCATGAACTTGCTATTCTTCCAAGTCCTTAAGATTACAGGTGTGCCCTATGGTACCTAACTTGTCTTTCTATTTTTATTACTGGACTTTTTCTTTTTTGAGACAGGGTCTTGCTGTGTGTCGTCCAGGCTGGCCTTGAATTTTTGAATCTCCTGCCTCAGCCTCCTGAATGCTGTGATTACAGGTGTGTGCCACCACATCCAGTTCTATTACTAGATTTTAAGAGTTGTAAACAATAAATTCTTGAAAAGAAATAAGGGACTTGCTTTACCAGATATTAAAGCATTCTATAAAGCTACTATATAATTAAAATGGTAAAGTCAATTCCCATAATTCAGATTCCTATTTGCAAGTCACCTGCTCCCTAAAACTAATTCTGTAACTCCAAAATCAGTACTTGCAGTCATCCACAGAATACCAAATCCCAGCAAGGTGGAACAAGGTCATGCTCAGCTTTCTGTTTCTGCTTCTCACACTGTAAACAAGTATCCTTTTTCATTATTTTTGTTACATTTTTTAGCACTTTTGTGCTTTTTGTTATTGCTGTTTAAAAGATTCCCCCAAGGGAGGTAACGCATGTGTTGGGTCAGAGGGTATACAAGAACTCTCTGTACTTTGCTCAGTTTTGCTGTAAATCCAAAACTGTTCTAAAAAAAATTAAGTTTATTAATTTTTAAAATGTCCCCAAGTATAATACTGAAGTGTTATTCAGTCTTCCTAAGTGCAAAAGGCCACAATGTGCTTTACAGAGAAAATACGTTTGATAAACTTTGTTTAGGCATGAAGTATAGTGTTGCTGATTATGTTGTTGTTAGGTGCTGTCCAGTCAGGTACAATTCATAGTGACCCTATATACAACAGAATGAAACACTCCCCAACAATGCCATGCCGGGTACTATGTCAGTGCTTCTCTGTTATTCATAGGGTTTTCAATGGCTATGAGTTTAATGTTAATCAATCAAAATATATATTAAATAAGGGGTCTTTAAATAGAAACATACATAAAACAAAGTTGTATACTGATTGGTTATAAGACTGTGGTAGAGGTTTGCAAGAGCCTAACCCTGTATTTCCTCTTAGGGCAATGATTCTGTAATCATTAATTCAGCATTTCAGTAACTTTATAGAACCTAACTACCACAAATAATGACAACCAGCTGTGGTTTTAACAGAGGAGGCTATACACACTTCCTCTACACAGAGAGGAATAATGTAAATACACACACACACACACACACACGCATATGCACATACATACACATATATTTATGCATGTATATGCAAAAAGCTCAATAAAACAAAAAAGTGTGGAAAGAGATTTTATATGTGTGCGTGTGCATGTTTGTATGAGTATCTAATCTGTGCTAAAGGAAGATTTTAAATCAGTGAGGAAAGGATGAATTTGATAAATCAGTTAAGGACATGTCACCATATACTTAGAAGAAAATAAAGTTTGATCTCTACCTTTAAGTATGTACTGAAATAAATTCTGGTCAATTGGAGATCTAAATGAGAAAAAAATTAAGCAATAACTAGAAGAAGATATAGGACATGATTTTGATAATCTTGGGAGAAAGGAAGACACATAACAAAATGCCATAAAGAAAAGAAGCCGGACAGATTTGGCCAATACTTGCATATAAAAGATAAAGAATTAAAATCTTTAATGTATAATGACCTTTATTTGATAAGAAAAAAATATAATTGGGGAAAGAATACTAACAAGTAATCCACAAAAAATAAATTACCTATAAAGCATATGAGAAGATATCTAAATCCACTAATAATCAGAGAAATGTTACCTGGACTAGGGTTTATTTCCTTCTTACTCTCTTTTCTTTTCCTTTTTTCTCTTTTTTTTTTTTTTTTTTTTGTGTCAGAACTTGAAGGTTGAACCCAGGGCCTGACACATACTTTTCAAGTGCTCTACCACTAGCTGCACCCTCAACCCATCTTTTACTCTTTTATCTTAAGACAGCGTCTTGCTATGTTATGCTAGGTTATGCTGCCTCTGGCTTTGAACTTGCAATTCTCCTGCCTCTGCCTCCAGAGTTACTGAGATTACAGGCATGTGCTACTGCACCTGGCATAACTTATGGAGACCTTGCCTAAAAATAAAAAGTAAAAAATGGGCTGGGGGTGTGGCTTAGTGGTAGAGTGCTTGCAAAAGCATGCCCTGGGTTCAATTCCCCAAACTGAAAAATTCAGACTACAGAAGCTGCTAAAAATCTTCCCTTTCTTCAGTTGTGGCCTTAGTGGTAGGTGTGTAAATTTGAATAATAGTCACATTAACTGGCCTTTCTTGGAAGCATATGGATATTATTCTACCACTGACAGCATTGTACTTCAGGACAGATCTTGAGATGTCTTTTTTGATGATGAATGCAACCCCCTTTCTCTTTGTTATTTCTGGCACGGTAGACCATATGATTATCTGATTCAAAGTGGCCCATGCCAGTCCATTTTAGCTCAGTGATGCCTAGAATGTGGATGTTTATGTATACTACTTCTCTTTTGATGATTTCTAATTTTCCTAGATTCATACTACCAACATCCAAGTTCCAATTTTTAATGGATGTTTATAGTTGTTTCTTCTCATTTTGAGTCATGCCACATCAGCACGACTCAAAATGGGCTTCGTTCCATTCCCACCATTAAGGTCTACTATACTTTGAGGAAGAAATTCTTCCCCTGTTGTCTTTTGAATGCTTTCCAGCCTGGGGGGGGGGGGGTTCATTTTCTGACACTATATCTGACAGTGCTTCTTTGCTATCATAGGGTTTTCCATGGCTAATTGTTTCAGGAGTGGGCTGCTGGGTCCTTCTCCCTATTCTGTCTTAGCTTGGAAGCTCAGTTGAAACCTGTCCACCATAGGTGACCCTGCTGGTATCTGTAATACTGGTAGCCTATTTTCACCATCATAGCAACATGCAAGCCCCCACAGTACTGTAAAATGGCAGACAGATGGGATATATATGTATGCATATGTATATTCCAGGAACTTTTTTTGTAATAGCAAAACAGAACAAAAAACCTAGAAACCAGTTAAATTGTAGAATACTTTCAGAATAGAATATAAAATTCCTCAAAATTATACGCTAGGTTGAACAGTGTCCCCTTTCCCAATTCATGTCCTTTCTAGAATCTCAGAATATGACCTTATTGGAAATAGAGTCTTTGCAGATGCAATTAGTTATGATGAGGTCATACTGATGTATGTTGTTGTTGTTGTTGGGTGCTGTCAAGTGGTGTCTGACTCATAGTGACCCTTATAGGGTTTTCAATGGCTGACTGTTTCGGGATTGCCTTGAGAGTGCATTGCCACATCCTTCTCCCATTTTTTGCAGTGCTGGGAATCGAACTTGGGACCTCAGAGACTACAGAGCAGTGCTCTACCAACTGAGATAAGTCCCAGCCCCATACTGATGTATAATGGGCCCTAAATCCAATCTGAATGATGTCCTTATAAGAGGAGGAGAGGACACACAAGGACACATTCACAGAGGAAAGACAGCCATGCGAAGATGGAAGCAGACATTGGAACCACAAGCCAAGGAATGGCAAGGATTGCTGCCAATCACCACAAAGTAGAAGAGGCATCCAGAGCCTTTGAGAGGGAGCATGGCCCTACCAACACCTTGATTTCAGATTTCTAGCTTCTAGAATTTTGACAAAACAGAATTTCTGTTGTTTAAAGCTACCCAGCCTGTAGTACTTTGTTTTGGCAGCCTGATAAAATACAATGTTGTCTAGCTAAGAATATTATATATAAGCCCTTTTATCTGTATGTGAACCAAAAGTGTGTGTGTGTGTGTGTGTGTGTGTACATATTGTGTGTGTGTGTGTGTGTAATTATCTGTACAGACATGGAAAAACTCAGCTATCCAAATCATTGTTAATGGCTGCTTGGGTAGAAAAGTTAGAGGAATAGAGGTAAGAAATTTTATTGTAAGTATTTTTGAGGGCAGGGGTACGGCTTAATGATTGATTATGTGCTTAGCTTGTATAAGGCACCAGGTTTAATCCCCAGTACCGAAAAAAAAAAAAAAAGAATATTTTCCAGTAGTAGGGGGTTAAACCCAGGGTTCATACATACCTTGCAAGTGTTCTACCATTGGCTGTTTCTAATTTTTTTTTTATCTTGAGTTAGGGTCTCACTAAGTGACGCAAGCTGCCTCTGGCCTCGAACTTGTGATCCTCCCTCATCTCCAGAGTTGCTGGGATTACAGGCATGCATCACCATGCCCGACTTTAAAAAAATGTTTTTAAAGCAAATTATTATGTCTCTTTATTGCTTTTATATGTATTTATTTCATGTATCTTCCAAGTAAAAATGTCTCTGGAGATCATGAAAACTTAGGCCCAGAACATCCACTGTGAAACCCAGAGCTGAGGAATCCTGGCAGCAGCCCTGGGAGTCACCTGACAGGAACAGAGCAGAGGCAGGGAGTGAGGAGAAAGGGTCCCTAGACCTGGGGAGCCTCCACAATCCAAATGTCAGGAGGAAGAGCTACTGTGGCTTTCTCTGTAGCTAAGTGGATATGGATGGTGCTGATATATGGTGGGAGGAGGCTGAGGAACTGTCAGAGCATGGACTGTGGTGGTGTGGGACACAGAGACATGGACAATGGAGGCTCCTCCTCCCCTTCCAGCAGAATTGCCACAACAGAGTCAGGTGAGGCCAGACTCTGGCTGGGCCTCCATCAGTCCACAAGGATTTTGTCTGACGTGTTCTCTGTATAACTGGCAGGAGCCATCATGCCACAGTGAGCAAAACTGGTCCTGGAAAAGAGCCAGCAGCATTCAGCCAGGCCATCCCATGCCACCTTGGCTCACAGCTTCTCCTCAGCTCCCTTATCCACTGCATCTTGCTTCTTTCCAGCCCTGCTGATTCCACCCACCATTCCTGCAGCGCCGGACAGAAAGGCACACCACACCTCTCTTCCTTTGGATTTCCAGGGCTTCCTTACTCTGAACAACCTCCTACCAGTGATTTATCTTAAAGGGAAAAAAAAAAAAAAAGTGGGGCAGAGAAGACAAATTACATTTAAGAGTTCAGTAAAACTCATGACTTGTATTCCAAATTCTCACCATGATTTGGAATGATTTCGCTACTTGAAATGCCAAAAACACTCTTTCAGACCAAACAATGCCTTGAAGTCCATGGGAAGAAACTGAAATCTCCCACCCTTCCCCACAAGTTGGTGCTTGGCAGAAAAGTGGGTGGTGGGCTGAGATCTGACTTTCAGCAGACTTCCTGGTGCCTAAGAGTTGTTTACAAAGAAAACTCACTCTCGCTGCCTCAGTGTGGACAGCCACAGGATATCTTGAAATTCTCAATGGAAAGGGTCCTTTCACACAGATTATTAACCTGGCAAAGAGGAAAAAATAATCCTTTCTAGGAAAACAAAAAAACCCACTCCCTCTAGGTAAAAAGGACAGGGAAGAAGGAAAGACAGGCATAAAGCCAACATTAGCTCTTACAAGAGCATGAGGTTTGCCTGTGTTGCTCTATGCTCTGTTAAGAACAGGGCCTGGCATACTGTTTGTTGTTGTTAGGTGCCATCAAGTCAGGGTCCATCTATAGCGACCCTGTATACAACAGACGAAACACTATTGTCAGTACTTCTCTGCTATTCATAGGGTTTTCAATGGCTGATTGTTTTTTGGGAGTGGGTTGTCAGGTCCTTCTCCTAAGCCTATAGCACCTGGTGTTTCCAAATGGTCTCCCATCCGAGGATTAACCAGGCCCGAACCTGCTTAGCTTCTGAGATCTGATGGTATCGGACACCACAGTGGTATGGCTGTAGGATCTCAATAAATGGAAGGGAGAGAGACCTTACTTGACTCTTCCAAACCTTTAACAATATGATTAAGTACATGGGTAGGAAAATCAAATGAGCAGCATGATTCACAGAAACCTCAAAATAAAGATTGAATGACTACATCCCTCAGGGTCTGTCGTACTAGGTTTCCTTTTTTGTTTGTTTTTGTTTTTTGAGAGAGGGTCTTGCTATCTAGCCCAGGTTAGCCTCAAATCTTCCTACCTTGGCCTCCTGAGTGCTAGGATTACAGGCCTGCACCACCACAGCCAGCACTAGATTTGTTATATCAGGAATATACCCAGGGAACCTGCAAAGCCCAAGACAAAAGGTCCCTGACTCTTACTGGTGTGTGCTCACTGTTTAATCAGGCTACTCCATAAAGCTCAGGTTGCATAGCACCTCTTATAGCACTCTGGGCATGAGACAGGGGTTAAGCCTTGACAGTGAAGGCAGCCTTTGCCAGGTCTCTTGTATGGGAGGCAGCATGCCCAGAACTGTGTTCACACAACACAGGAATGGACCGCGCCCAAGAATTCATTTTGCCTATAGCTTTGCTTCCAGGGAGCAATGTATCTGAAATGCATTCGAACCATTCCAAACCACAGAGAGGCCACTTATCTTCCTGAGTTCTCACTTGTATAAACATTTGTCTCCAAAGGTGATATTGTATGCAGGTTAACTGATTCTCTTGCACATCAGCTTCCTCATTTTGAAATGGAATAAACACAGTAACTACCTTATGTGACTGTTGTGAAGGCTCAGGAATGAATTTAAAATACACAGCATACTGTCTGGTACAGAGTAAGTGCTTGTTGCAACCTTATTATCACAAAAGGTAAACTTATTTTGCAAATAAAAGAGGAAGACAGGGCTGAGGATGTAGCTCAGTCACAGAAAGCTTGTTGAGCATGCACAAAGCCTCAGGATCGATCACTAGCACCACTAAGTAAATAAATTAATGAGTAAGGCATTCCTTCAGGTCCAATCATTTCATATTTGGGCTTTGGCCTGAACTCTAAGATTGATTCGTTCCTTAGTTTTTTTGATTTTTCTTTTTTCTTTTTGTGGTACTGGGGAGTTGAACCCAGGGCTTCACGCAGGCTTTGTGAGTGCTCCACCACTAAGCCTCACTCCTAGCCCTAATTCCTTAGTTCTAAGTCAATAAATGACCTGCTATTTCCCCAAACTGCTTGCCGGATCTACTGCATCCTTCCCTTGGAAGTTCATGGATGCATAAAGTGCTAGCTGCACAGTACATAGATACAGCTTCTCCTGTACGTCAGCGCTAGCCTAGCCTCTTAGTACAAATGGGCGTTTTGATTTAAAATTGGCCAGAAAATGCCCAAAGTAAACAATGTAATTGGCCTTATTACTGGCACCTGGCTTACTGGGGGCAGGCAGAAAACATGGTATAAAAGACAGAAGGCTAGACTAGTGTTAAGAAACTAGGGTTCAAGTGCTAGTTTGCCACTTTTAGCTGGCCATGTAAGTTCTTTCACCCCTCCTGGTCTCTTTATAAAATGGGAGTGGTACTAGATTAATTCTAATGTTCCTTTCTACCTCGACAAGTCAGTAATGTAAATGATGAAAGCCAAGAGCACAGCTGGCAGGAGCAAAGCGGATATAAAGATTACAAGGCTGAGAGGAAAATCAAACAAACAAACAAACAAACAAACAAACCCAGAAATGAGAATGCGAACAGGAAGGGAAAACTACTATGGGCGAAAATGAGAAAGTACTAAAAGAGTCCAACACTATCCATAAGGCTGCAGACTAGAAGCATGAGCTAAGCTGAAAACCAATGTTATTGTTAGGTGACACTAAGTTGGGTCTGAAAAGGTGACTACCCATGGAATTCACCAGGTGGAACATACAGGAACCAAACTGACTACACCTGTGGAAAGAGACAATGGAAAATCTCAATATCAAATGTCAGAACAAGGCCAAGTCATGATTGTGGATCAGATCATCAACTGCTCATATCCGGGTTCAAATTGAGGCTGAAGAAAATCAGAACAAGTGTACAAGAGCAAAGGTATGACCATGAGTATATCTGCCTTCAGAGACCAGCTCAAGAACAAATTTGATTCAGTAGACACTAATGATCAAAGACCAGATGAGTTGTGGCATCAAAGACATCATTCATGAAGAAAACAAAAGGTTATTAAAAAGACAGAGAAAAGCTGGGTGCGGTGGCGCACACCTGTAATCCCAACAGCTTGGGAGGCAGAGGCGGGAGGAACGCAAGTTTGAGACCACAGGCAGTCTGCGTAACTTAGACCCTGTCTCAAAAAGTAAAAGAAAATGGACTG